>CM076569.1:232322830-232494017 GCA_034641835.2 Pinus albicaulis
GGAGCTTATTTGCATGAGGTCACAACGCTATCACTTTGGAGCAGAACCTTATGGATGAAGTGTGCCCCGCAGAGATATGGTGGATCTATAACCCATAGGTCCCAGGAGCACTTCATATTTGTTGCACTTAATGAACAAAGAGGAGGTAATGATGATAGAGTCATCTATGTCATATTTTTCTTGACTTGGCTTTCCAAGCATCAGGAGGATTATCTCTTTGCAGCACATGGTTCAGTCTTCTTCATAGCATGCCAACACACTATGGAGGAATCATTCATGGATACATGTACCATCTTACTTCCAGCATTTGGTGAGAATTTTGTATATAAATTCATTGATTTTCACACTCTTACGATTGTTATGCAGTGCATTGCTTCACAAGAGGGCAAGCTTGTCAAATTGCTCCATGAATTCTATTGGGCCAATCTACATGATGGAGGCATCCATCACTTTTGTGGCATTGGGAAAATGTTTTATCACTACATGTATGTTCATTTGATGCACTATATCATGTATCATATGAAGACATGCATGATTAATAGAAACATTTTTCCATGTACTCTTATCAAGAAGCAACTTGTAAAACTGCGCTATACTTGTTGGGGAAGCTGTTGGTACCTTCTTGCATTACTTGTAAACTTCAGCGTTTTCTTTATTTTTCTACTGTTCATGTCTTGATTTTCTGATATAGATCAGATTTTTATGGGAGGCTTGATTATGAGGGAGACACATGAGCTAGATGTGTCCGTGAGTGGGAAAAATTCTCACAATTTCTACACTACATGTTTTAATGGGAGCATGAGAGGAGATATGGCCACCATAGCCAAATGTTTGTTTTCTTTTGAGGTGGGCCATAAGATTGATATTCATCCAATGTACATGCATGGGCAAGTGCTTGATCATGTATTATTTTTGTTACATTCAGCCATTTAATATCCTTTAGTAGATGTGATGAATCATGGACATTGCTTGCCATGTAATTTTCTGAAGTTGTAATGGATGAGACTGCGCTGTATCCTTGTGAGGAATTGTTTGCATCATGTATCAGCATGTAAAACCTTTAGCAAACCTCTCATTAGGATGTTCCATGATGACCATGTCCTATTCTTCATGGATAGATTGTTTTGGGCCAGCTTGTTCTTCACTGTTGGAGGAACCTTCTTTGGAGGATTGTTCTTCACTTTGCCATTGGAGGGAAATAATTTTGCAGCCCAGGATCAGCATACACTCTACACTTGTTATGAGTGGAGAGAATGACAGCATGGGGTAAGCTATGATGCTTTCCAAGTTCATATTTTCAGCCCACCTTCATTACCGGAGCTTGAGGTGGAAGGAGATTTTCAGGAGTTTCCTTGTTGGGAGGTGGATCATTTTGTTTGGATGATTGCTTGGGGACGGAGGATCCACATGAGGAATATGTTCCTCATTATATTCGAGACTCCATGTCTTGAGTGGAGAGACGTGATGAGTTGTTACACAGTCGATGGGACAGCTTACACCGTGACAGATACAGCACAACAGGAGTCATGGTCTTCGCCTCTTAGAGCATCAGTCATAGCCAGAGGCAGTGTGCAATCCGAGCCATGGGACTTGGGCTATTATTGGCTGTGGTGGAAATGGGATCCAGGAGGATTGTTGGTTGGCTGGTACCATGAGAGATTAGTCTGGGATCCTGGCATTGAGAGATCCCTTCATATCAGGGTGATGCAGAGGACAGGGAAGATTCAGTGGTGCATCTGGGACCTAGGCACATTTTGTAGAAAATAGGCTTGTTTAGGTAGTTTCATGAGGGAAAGCAACATTTTTCCAGGGGGGGACTGTAATATTCCTAATTAGTGACAACTAATTGGAATATTCTATTTTGTTTGGTTTTCTGTTCATAGTTTGTAAATAAATAAAAAGTGAGTGAAGAGGGTCTAACTCACTTAAGTGAAATAAGACATCCACCTAGTAGCACAACGTTGTGACTTAAGTGGGAGTCAAGGGGGGCCTAACACCACGTAGAGGAGGGGGCTATGTACACTCTAGAAACTTCTACAATCTTTTGCACAGATAAGGATGAGGATGTGGATAAGGATGAGGATGTGGAGGAGAGAGAGAGACCACGTATGGTTATGGAGGGAAACCAAAGTTATAAAATATGGAGGAGCCTCCTCATTTCATTCATGCTTGAGTTAATGATTGTTGAGTGAGACATCTTGTCTTCTTTAGCACGCTCGTTGTTTAGCCTGTCTGCGGCACTGTATGTCTACGTGCGGAGATCTCACCCTTATCCCCGGGGTACTTCGAGTGCCTGATCGAGCAAGGTTAGTTTTTTAGCATCATCCTCCAGGACAGCGTTATTGTTGCAACAACATAATACTGTGTTGTAGGGTGTTTCCATGGTGACTTTATGACACCTCTTCCTTCTCTTGTTTTTCAGAGGGAAAGCCTTCCTTCCATTTGGAGGATCAGATTGGGAGATATTGGAGTTGATTTTCAGATCTTGGCATCAGGCCAACACTTATTTTTTCCCCTACTGCACAGTCCCTCTTAGTTACTACGTTATTTTCATGGTATATCTGCAGTGAGGGTTTGCCGGTTGATTTGAGGGGAAGATCTCAAGTGTAAGGATCAGCCTTCAACTTTGGAGATCCATTGGAGGAGGTCTATTTTAGTTTTTTCATCATCTTCAGCCTTCTCTACCTAGTTCCAGTTTTGATTTGCAGCAGTTGCCTAGCAACTCCGGCATTTTTTCCATTTTGTGTATTTTAGCCAATCCCTTGGAGGATTGAGGTATTTTTGCTTATAAGGGTTAGAAATTTGCTCCCCTATTTTATTTGGGCCATATATTGTCATATCCATCTATTATCATCATTTTGGAGTAACATTCTATCATATATTGGGTTTTCATAGCCTCGGTTTATGCAGAAATAGCAGTGTTTTTCATGTTCATGTACATGTGTTGTTGAGGCTTGTATTTCTTTTCTTGAGAGGTTTTTTCCACAAGACTTGTACACTTTTTTATGCTATACATTATTCTGGCTATATATATATTCATCTTCTTGTCTCATATCTCTTGTAAAACGTTGTCTCTTCATGGTGTGCTCATACATGTGTTGGCATATTGCTACAAGTCATTCCTTGGGTGGGATTCTTCTAGAAGCTCTATAGACAGAGTCTGGAAAGGGCCAGATAGCCTCCATATCTCGTCCTCTTTAGAGGCGACATAGCCGGGAAATTCCCTCCCAGTCAATCTTTGGTTAGATTTTGCTGTGTTTTGGAGATATCCCTAAAACGAGATATAACAAAGACCTTGGTGAATTAAGATATTTTTTGGGTCTCGAGATATGGAGAGGTTTAAGAAAAAAATTTCTATCCCAGGGTAAGTATGTTAGAGGTCTACTAGAAAGATTCAGGATGGATTAGTGCAAGGATGCAGCAGTACCACTAGAGAAGAACATTAAACATCAGAGTGAGGATGGCTCTAAAGAGGCAGATGCGATACTTTATAGACAGCTGGTTGGGAGCCTAATCTACCTAACCACTACAGACCTGATTTGGCTTATGCCGTCAGTGTACTAAGTCAATTCATGTCGAAACCACTTGAGATTCATTGCAATGCATGAAAAGGTGTTTTAAGGTACCTACAAGAAACTATATATTACGGTATTCTTTATACTGATTCTTGTAATGTTAGATTGACAGGATTTTTAGATTCCAACTGGGTTGGAAATGTCAACCACAAAAGATCCATAACATGGTATGCATTCAAAATTGGATCCGGGGTGATTACATGGTGCAGTGAGAAACATAACACAGTCTCCTTGTCTTCAGCAGAAGCATAGTATCAAGCCATGTGTGCAACAACATGTGAGGTAGTTTGGTTGCGGAGACTTATCCAGGACGCTAGGGAAGAGCATAGAGATGCAATAACAATAAGATGTTACAACCAGAGTTCAATCAAACTTGCTAATAATCCATTATATCAAAAGAACACTAAACACATTGATACACAATTTGATTTTGTCAGGGAGAAATTTCAATTGAAATAAATTCATCTTGTATACTGTAAAATGTGTGATAATGTTGCAGACATTTTCACTAAGCCTCTTGGCAAAATTAAGTTTATAATTTTTAGGGAGATCTTAGGCATATTTGTGAACCCCTTCTCCATTAAGGGGTATTGTTGAAGATAATGGATAATCTTCTATTTTAGTGATCTGGTTCACGAGACCTTAGGATAGGAATTGGTTTCTATCTCTTAGGGTACAATTATAACTTCCCTAGATCTTGTGTGTTATATAATTCTTGAATTGTATGGAGAATGTAGAGCGTTATGTAGAAGCCAGACTCTCATGGTTTAGACTCTCTTTTGTAGAGATGACCAGTGGGATTGTTTAATAATCTAGTCAAACATCATTTTTTATCTCTAACCCAACCACCCAAAAACCTCAGTGATTTTTAGTAATTCCGAACCACCCAAAAATTGCAGTTGGTTTTAGTAATTGTTTACTGTAGCAAAGTAAAGGGATCATAACAGGAAACTTTGCTTGCAGACTGAGCATCATCAACCCATGAAACGTAAGGCAAGGTTATGTTCATGCCAGAAATCTATTAACATAATGTTCACTTACTGTTAATATATTGACAAAAAACTAGTGTTAGATTGGTATTTGCAATAGAGAGCATTATTTCCTGGGGAGATTTCAACACATAGGTCGTTTTTTTAAGTACAGTATTCCATGGGAAATATTTTCAATAGAGGTACCACATTATCGTAGTATAAGGAATATTTTAATGTATTTTAGAATTATTTATTAAATTTTCTAAGAGAGAAATTAAATGTTGAAATGCATAGACCCTTTCTAGTTCTCTTGACTCTAACTTTACTTTTTTATTGAAAAGCCAAGACTTGAGTGAGTATCCAAAAATAGCTCTGCAAATGCAAAAGATATAAATCTAAATAACATGTAATAATACCTGTATGATATGAATATCTTATAATACCTTCAACCAGAGTCAACAAGAACATAACATTTCATGATCATATTTGCAGACATTGCACTTGATAATAGTTCATCAAAGCAGGGAAACTACATGTAATGAAATTTTTGGTGAATAAAATTTTTTCAATATCATCCCATACCTCCCATACATTCATATTCATAAATATTTTTTTTTAACTCTTCTGATCCCAACCCGGCCTCTTTGCATGGGTACTCATGTTTGGTATTTATTTGCATTGAAGATGCGAAGGTTCTTGCTAGGATTGACCATTTCCATCATCGTAAGTTAAGAGAGGCCTTAGAAATCGAAAAAAGACCCCTTAATCTCAACAGAGATGATGGTTGGAACATTAGCAGGTGTTGGATTCCTGCCTTATGTCCTTGATTTTATTTATTTTTTATTATTTTTATTTTTTAATTTTATTTTATTTTTTGTATTATTATTTTTATTTATTTATTTATTTATATTTTATTTATTTATATATATATATATATATATTTTTTAAATTTGTTTTTAATTATTTGCATTTGTTTATTTATTTATTTTATTTTTATTTTTATTTTTCTTTTATTAGATATTAGATATTTTTATTTTTATTTTATTTTATTTGAGTTTATTTTATTTTTATTTGATTTGATTTTGTTTTGATTTGATTTATTTATTTAGCTAGTTATTTTTATTTTATTTTATTTTTATTTATTTAGTTTATTTATTTTTTAAAAGTTTGATATTTTATTTTATTTATTAATTTTCTCTTTTTATTTTTATTTTATTCTATTTATTTATTTTTATTTTGCTATATTCAATTTTCGATTTATATTTTATTTACATTTACATTTTATTATTTTTATTTTATATTTATATTTATATTTATATTTATTTTTATTTATATTTATTTATATTTATTTATTTATTTTTATTCATTTATTTATTTATTTTTATTTTTCTTTTCTTATTTTTTAACCTCTCATTAAAATAAAAATTTATAACCAATATGTTTACTAAATAATTAAAACTAATAAGTTTAATAATTTATTAACTAAATGAATAAATTTATTAATTGGTTTAAAAGTAGGAGGAACTAGCCGTTACTTATTAAAAACATTTTAAATTATTAAAAAGTCAAACTAGCCGTTAAAAAAAAACGGCTAGTTTAAACATCTCTACATCTATTTAAGCTTATTGATTTGATCTGATCTCTCACCTAGTCCTGATGATGAACCACACTGGTTGGTTCGAAACGCGTCGACAACGTTCCATTATATGTGATTATTACCGAAAGTGATTTTACAATTTTATATGGATCACAGAAGCATAGATTCTAAAAATATTTATTGCCATTGTCGTTCGATCCAAAAATCCTATAGCAAAGTCCATTTTTTATTTTACTTATGATTGTTTCATGCCTTGCGAGGTTGTTAAACCATTTTTTCCTTTTTCATAAAAATCATTGATGTCTGTGTCTGTCATAAAAATCGGTGATGTCTGTTCCTCCAAGATAGTTACCAAAACAATCACAACACATCCATACAAACAAGGATAGTTTGAAAGAGACAAAAATGACACATGGATTTGAGTTTGTTTAAAGAAACGAGACTTAATTGTTAAACTTGTGGCTACTCTCATGTCAACGGTTCATGTAGATCAGGGTTGTTAAGTGAATCTGCTAGAATGATAAAGGGAGAGGAGGAAGTTCTAATGTTAGATCTATTGGGCTAGATTTTTCATTCCTCCCTTATTTTACATGCTTATCTGTTCCATAATGATGGCTGAAAAAAATGGATAAATTCATTACTAAATGGAATAATTAAAGATAATAAAAATACATAATTAGATAAATGGAAAATACAATAGTTTTCCATGCATTTTGGTATAAGGAATGATGTTCATATAATCACCATGTATGGTTGTGATATAGTCCTTAATATAAGATATTTCAAAATGGATAAACATGTCGATGAATACTCAGCTAGATACTTGATCAAGTGTTTATTAAAGAAGGTATTTGGATATATTAACTCCTACATATTTTATGGTTATTATTTGATATTTTTCATAGGGGTGGTAAGAGGGGGAGAGATTCTCTTAAATCTTGATGGAGAAGATGATGTAAATTATGATTGGAGGTTGGCTAAAAAATAAATAGTCTTTCATAAATGTATCGACTTCATCTTAGCCTTCACTTTGCCATAGATCGTGACTCTTCCATAGTCATCACAATCACAATCCAAAAAGCTGAAATGGGTTCTCTTCCAAGAAATAACCTCCACTCCCTTCTCTTTCGCAGAATTAATAGCATCCTCGAGTCATTCTTGCAAAAGTCTTATTCTCACTTCCTTCCCAGTTGAAACAAAAGAGACATTGAATCAAATCAAGGTTCTCGCCTTGAAGCATGAAAATGTGATTAATAGATCACTAGGTCAGAAAATTATCCCATGGAAAATTCGAAGATGTAAGTAGCCCCACTCTTTTTATTTGGATTGATGGAATAAATTAGTATAAGTATCTTACTATGAAGGATCTTATATGCATCCCTCTTATTTATTTTATGCTTCCCTTCTTTGTAAGCAATCTCATGACTCACAAATGGCATTGTCACGTTGTATGAGGTGGAAACATGTGGGGATGAATGCCATGAGCTCATTTACTTAACGCTTGTAGAGTAGACTGAATCAAGACTACTCAACTCTTCATTCTTCATCTTCGTACTGAGTTTGATGGCTAACAAATGGATAAAATATATGAATCCCACATCAATGACACTCCTTGAAGCATAGGATCTCACTGAATTTTAATTTTCATTCATGGTGGCCGATATCATGCTAATGATGTAGGCGTTGGTTCCATATTGTGCCAATTTGAGTTGTAGCGGCCTATATTTAGTCTAGTGGGTATTTCTTTCCTTCATTTCCTTTGTTTTTTAGATTTCATCTAGGTTTGGAACCTCTTACCAAATCCTAGGAAGTTCACTTAAGACTTATTATCTTCAATGGTACAAACTTGGGTTTCTCTTTGTCGTTTCTATTTCTAGTCCCTCCATTTCTACAAATCATTGGTATAACTCACTCTTGGATGAAGTGGCATTAAATAAATTTGGAAGGATGTCAATTTGGAAGTTTTAATTGCAGCTATAGTTGTTTCCAATTCTACCTCAAATATTTTTCTGCCACCTCGTGAACATATTGTAGCAATTCTAGTGGAAAAAGGGGGTTACGTGCATGGTTCTTCTTCTCCAACATTATCACTCATGTCTCTAATCAGGCCCTCTCTCTAGAGGTATTTCTTATATGGTGATTTCTTTTCTATTCTACATTCCTTCTTTAGTTAGTATGCTTTGTCTCTCTACCCCTGTGGATCTCTTTTTCGGTGGTAAGCCACTTTATTTTTTGATGTGCTAGGGGCATCCTCTGTCCAATCCTTTACTCCACTCTAGGTGTGCATGTTTTCTTCACAACTTTGGGCTTAGGATGATAATGGGGAACAAAGGATCATAAAACAGTGGCATTTTCTCGTATGTGTGAATTTCATTCCACATTAATACTTCCCTCCCTCCCCCTCCTCTGCCTTTGGATGCTCCATACCCTATAATATCTGCTCTCACCCCCCTTCAATAGTCATGATGACATCAATGACCTTCACCAATAGTTTTTTCAACTATTTGAAAATATTCTCTTCTTGAAAAAAGAAGTTCAAAGTCACCAACCTAGGATAAATCAATTGTAAGATGAGCTTCGTGGGGTCCATCATCAACTTGTGGACTTGCACTATCATAGAAATTTAGATGGAAATTCAATCAAGTCTATCAGTGCCCTTGGTGGCCACTCGGATAAGGTGTCCATTGACACTCTTCCATAGTTTATAAGCTTTTCATACTGTAAATACTTTTTTTTGTGTGGTTAACTATGTCGAACTCACAGTAGTAATAATTTTTGCATTATGTATCATCATAGTAAGAAACATGATGTAAATTTTTAAATTCATTTCATGATCCTTCTTGAATATATTGTTTCTTAGAACTAAATACCATAATTTCTCATATATATATATATATATATTCCTTCTTTTCATGATCCTTCTTGAAGATATTATATCTTGGATCTAAATATCATAATTTCTGATATATATATATATATATATATAATTCATCATCATATATATTGTAACTATAAGACAATTCTTTTTTGGTTTGGTTTTTAGTGACTTGATTTGATAAATTTAGTTTAAAACTAAAACATATCCTCGTTTTAGGTGTAGCTGATATATTATATAAACTATTTAGATTTGTTGACCACTATAGTCAATTTAAAGGAAACCCAAAAAATTGCAAATGGATAAGGAAACCGAAGGTGACATAGGAATAGAAAAAATGATTTATAAAAGACATAAATAAGAAAAATGACATGCTAAAATTGAATTGACAATTTCTTTCCCAATATATAAATGGAATTTTTTTATATTTATATTAATGAAAATTGCACTATAAAATTATATTTTTTTTTTGCAACTTAAAATGTAAGCCAATTTGTATTCACTAATAACAGGTATATTTAACAATATACTTATTCATCGTCTATCTAAAAAAATCTTAAATTTACACAGTTTTCTATATTTGTAAAAAAAAAATATATATATATATATACAAAATAATATATATATATATATATATATATATATATATATATATATATAATTTAGGATATGGAAGCTCAGGATTAATAAAGTTAATTAAATTTTTTTATTTTGTATTTTTTTCATTTTTACACTAAATCAACAAAATGCAAGATTCCCTCTCCAACTTTGTGTATTTATTTTAGGATATTTTTTTATGAAAAAATGTTTAATATTATTCAACATTATAATGGTAGATACAAGTGTATTGTATTATTTGTAATTTGTAAAAAAAATATAAAAGTTTGGATTATTTTTTTTATAAATTTCTAATTTTGTGATCATTATAATTATTATATATACCGGTATAGGTACATATTAATTATCGATCTGCAAGTCTTTTTATTTATTAATAAGCAGCTAAAATATTTTACTTTTAATATTTTTTTAGCATTCAAATATTTTAATTGATTGAACATTAACATATATATAGACGCGTTACCTATACATATATATTAATTAATATGTATTCAAATATATATATATATATTAATATTAATATTAATATTAATATTAGTTAATATGTATTCAAAAATTTTATTTAGATCTATATTCAAATGAATTAGATTTTTTATTTTTATTTTTTAAATAATTTTTTAGTATTTTATCTATGTAAAGTTGATATAAAATTATATTAGTTAACAAAGACATCAAAATATTTTGTTTATAACTCCAGTGAAATATTGGATTATAATATTAATAATTTTCTTTGTTTGTATTATAGGAGACATTATGTCTTTCAACAGATAACTCAATATGAAGATTTATGAGGATTTTTGTCCATCGTCAATGTGGAGTTGACAAATTCCTTTCAAAATAAAAATATATATTGTAAATAAAAAAAAATGTCTAACATATTAAAAATATAAATGAATATACATATTTACTGAGTTTTAATTAAAAATATTATAAAACATTAATATTTCACTTTCATCATACAACCTATTATCAAGAAGACATGGTAAAAATAATCACTTTCATTAGAGGAGCCACAAATAAATATTTCTATTTATAAAAATAAAGTATATATATATATATATATATATATATATATATATATATATATATATATATATATATATATATATATATATATATATATATATATATATATATATATATATATATATATATATATATATATATATATATATATATATATATATATATATATATATATATATATATATAAAAGTTGGCTATATGAAAATATTTCAATGCTTAGAAAGAAGAAGTAATTGAAAATAAAACAATTAAATTACTTTGTAATAAAATTAAAATGTCAAATATTGATATTTGGAATTCCAAAATATTAATAATAATAATAATAGTAATATTTTTTTTTCTAAGTTGGACTAATTTTATGAATGAAAAATAATATATAGGTCGAGTCGTGCCTCTGGAATTTCTGTGCTAGCTAATTCCGGAGGCATTATGAGTCAAAAAGACAAAAAATTGATCGCCCCAGATGGGGAAACTAGTGATGAGAATGTTTCCCTTAATAGGGAAACCTAATTCATAAAAAAAAAAGACTTAGAAGTTGACCGATTATTTTGGAAATACATATTTGCATAAGAAATAAACAAAAATGACAAAAAATACATCTCCTTTTTGTAGTTGTGCTCCATGCTAAGTGTCAGGCTACTAATGCGGTGGCTCCTTCACAATGAGGCACCTGTATTCTTCGAAGGAATCCTCTACTTGCTTTGAATAATGGGTGGCGGGGTTAGGTGTAGTAGCATTGGGAACTAAGCTGGCGATACCCTTTCTACATTCTTCAACCGATCATTCAGAACTACCACTTCCACTACCATTGCTGCTAGAATAATTGGCATCACGCTTGACTGAAAAGGGCTCTAATTTCCCCAAGAGTTGTGGAGGCACTATATCTATAGTGGATTTTCTTGGTCTCCTTCTGGTGCCTCTTCCTATGGAAATTGAGGCCTCTTCCTAAAAACTAACTGTAATGGTGGCCATGAGACGAGGTTTGTCCATTGCACAATTGTAGTGAAACTGAGCATAATTATCTTCAGTCAAGAGGGAGCAGGGCTCAATATGAATGGGCAGAGGAGGTAGAGAAGGCTGACCTCATCCTCTACCTCGGTGAGTGCACTGATACAAAGAAGAAATATCTTTAGGCGGCGTGTAGTTAGACTTAGAGTGAATGGAATTAGGAAGATGAGATGCCTGACCCTAGCCTCTGCCTTAGAGGTAATGCATTATGTGCCTTCTTGGTATAGTGGAGCAGGCAGAGTCGTTGGGGAGGAAAGAAACCAGAGGAGGGGAGGAAAAACGAGCGGAGGGGTCAGCTTCCTCAAGAGAAGGAGAAAGCAAGAGGCTGCAATCGATACAGAGGGTGATATGGAGTTCCGGAGCGATTGTGAGGCAAAAATGGAGGTTACAACACCTCCTTGTGTGCATTCGCGAGCTTGGATTTGAGACAACAGAGAGGTATATGCAACAGGAGGGAAATGAAGGAGTTGAGGGATGCAGAGCCATTACGAGTAATGCTGGACGGTAGTCCAGACTGAGAGTAGTAAAGGATGAATGAGGGGAGCAGTTTCCTAGCTTAAATGTAACAAGACACAACCCATGCGTGGCGATGTGGCTAGGCCATGTGGCACACGCTGGGCATGCCTTCTCCTTCCTTCGATTATACACCCACATCTAGTAATAATAATAGTAATGTTAAGGTTAAGTAATATTTAAATAATAATAATGTTAAGGCTAAGCAATATTAGTATGTATTGACATAAGGGGAGCCCATGGTGTGACACATGGCTCAGCCACATGGTCACACATGGGCTCAAGCCACAGGAATTAATATATGCCAACTACAATCACTAGAGCTCCATTAATACGCTCATTTTTCGATGCACCCACCAATATTTAAAAATTTCTCCAAGAAGTAGCTTTCCTCCATCTCCCTCAAGCTGCATCTACCCCTCTATGGTCTCCTAGTTGAGCTCTAGAATTCCCACAGGGAGGCGATGTAGCCTATATTGCTGTATTGTCCTTGGTCCCAACCACCACGTCTCACACGGCCTCCATTGAAGTCTCAATTTCGATATTGAGACTTCGACTCCTTTGTCCTCTGTGCCTTCGGCTACTCAGACTTTTGTTCATTCAGCCTTGCTTTCTTAGCCCAATAACAATGCCTCCATGAGTTCCACTATGCATAGGCACCACCAGATGCGCTACTAATGAGACAGTGGGTGTGGAAGGGCATCTAGGCCTATGCTCTCCAACTATTTTGAATCTTCATCTCCTTCCCTTGAGGACTCCTATGGTCGCTACCCTGCAAATCGTAGTGGTAGAGGTCGAGATTTTGCCATGAGTAAGTCACACTCTTTAACTCCTATTCTTACTTTTAGGTTGCGCCGCCCCACCAGTCATTCCTCCTCGTTGCTACCAAATTTGGAGACGTTTCCCTCTCCGTCCACTGCGCATTCTGCCCAATTTCATTACAATTTCACCCTGGACCGTCCTCGCATCATTGGCACCATTTCAATTAGCTTCAAGGAGGAAGCTTCCAATGATGAAAGCCTTCACCCCAGGATAATGCATAGAAAATCTACCATAGAATCGATGCCTCAGTCGCCTTTGAGAAAATATGAAGCTCTCCATGTCGTCCATGGTGCTCCATATTCCAGTAGAAAAAGCAAGGGCAGCACCGGCAATGGGAGCGACAACAGCAACAAGGACTGGTCTGGTGCTAAGGGTGGGAAAGGCACTCCACGCACTGACATCTTTCCTGAACAAGCCACACCTCGAGATAAGATTGATGACGAATCTGAGCAGTACATATTCCTAGTTGTGGAGGAGACATTGCCCCCTCACAATGACATCTAGCTCCTACAAGTTTCTTTCAGTTAGAGTCTCTTTCTTCTAGTTTACTATGTCGCTCCTAGTTATCTTCATTTTGGTTTACTTTTTGTATGAAGCTAGTTTCTCTATACAGGGAAGTTGCAGTAAAACTGGTTGGACTCGTTTCCCCTTCTCAGGCAGTCACTATTTTGATCTTTTGACTTACAATGCCTCTGGAATTGGCTAGTCCAAAAATTCCAAAGGCCAGACAATCCATGTACTATATGTTTTATAAATAGAAATTAGACTTGGAAAAAAAAATATTGATCTGTATTTAAAACTATACAAATAAGAAACTGCAAAAAAAAAATATTTTAGAATATTTCAATGTCATTTGTAGATATATGTATATATTATAGAAAGAAATTAAAAAATAAAAGAAAAAAATCGTTATGGTTAAAACATTATAACACATTTCAAATAGTCTTACTATTTACATTTTAACAATTTTCCAAATAAATTTAGAAGTTAATTTAGTCTAAATTTAAGTTGTGTAGTCTACATAATCCAAGCTTCAAAAAATACATTCAAGGTAGGTAATACATTGAGTGGGCCTAATGGTTAAGACCATGTGTTTCCTCCTAAGAGGTCACGGGGTTACACTATAGAGACGGGTAGAGTATGCATGCCTTCCTATACATAGCAGTCAAATCGCAGGAAAATAATCACACACCACCCTCATACTAGGTTGTCGAATGCAAGTCATAGAATAAATTTAATACATATCATATACATAATTATAAGAGCACAATTATTCTAGGGGTAGTCAGATTTTAGGTTTCAAAAATTACAAATATTATATGTAAACTATATTATTGTTTAAAAGATATAAATTTAATGTTTTGAAAATAAATTGAGAAATTGTATAACACATGAGGGTTAAATGAATTCACTGATTTTTGGTTAACTAAATTGATTTAGTTCCCATTTCTATAATGAAATAGGCAATGGGAGGTCACAACCATCGATCTTGTGTTTGTGAACGACACATTAAACAAAATTAAAAAAAACTAACCCAATGATTAATTTTCCATATTGTCTATGTAAATTGTATCCTCATATCATCCAAGGAATTTTCTTTTATCCTACTTTTTTATAGAAATGGTTCCTTGCTGCTTTAATCCTACTTTTTGTTCTTATTTTCTAGAATCCCAATTCCTTTAATGGTAAGTCTTTTTACAACAATGGTTATGAATAATGTGTTATTATTGAAATAAAATAATAAAGGAAAATTTGACTCACTACCACAATTAGGTATAGAATTTAATTTGATGAAAAATATACCTTATTTCTAAAAAAAATTCAAGTTAACACAATTTTATTTATTCCAAAAAATGTAATTTCACATAATATTTTTATTTAAAAAAAATATAAAAGTGTCAGTGTAAGTATACCACTATAAATGAATATCAATAGTGGCATGAGAGGGATGAAATCTCTTGAAGTGTAAATCTCTTTTAAAATAAAAAATTTCAAAACCAGTTTATAAGAAATTTGATCCTTCTTACTACTTAATATATCATTGATTGAACTACATCCATACCCACTATATATCTCTATGTATATATGTACACACCAAATTAGTTTTACATTATTTAGATTTCACTTTTTGATTCCTAAATCAATTCAATGGCCTCATTTGGGAACATAAAATAGAATTTTTTTCACAACTGAGACTTCTAGTGTGATTTTTTTTTCCCTTTATTTAAAAAAAAAAGAAAAAGAAAAGAAAAACCTAAAAAAAATTCAAATTGTAGAATAATGAAACTTCTTCAAATAATTTAACTGTAAAATTTCTTTATTTTAATTGTTTTATAAAATATTTGAATAGTATTTTAATTTAATTATATATTTATAATAGAAATTATTATTATTTTTTATTAATGCATTTAAATATAACATATTAATTTTATATTAAAAGTTAAAGTCATTTTATATATTTTTTTTCATTACTATTATTAAAAGTTAATTGATTCTTTTACTTTTATTTTTTAGGCATTTAAATATGTTATCATGATGAGTATTAAAACATTTTTTGTTTTTTTTCTACATTTTGTTAATATATGGGAAACTATTTTTTTTAAGTATAAGAAAAAATAAGATTTTTTTTTAATTATTTTATTTCTTTAAAGTTGATATAACATTATGTTGTTTTATATTGATATCAAAATATTTTATTTATGGATATGAGTGAAAGTGAAATATTTTTTTCACATCTCATTCATGTTGGTTTGTTGTACCAATATAGAACTCAACCACTGATTTAGAAAGATCAAATCTCTTAAGCTACAAATATATTTATTTAATTTTTAATTTGCAAAGAGTTTGCAAAACATTATAATTATGAAAAGGATAACGTAGAAGAAGAAAAGATCAGATGTATAAATCTTAAGTTTGATTAAT
The DNA here is from genome assembly GCA_034641835.2 of Pinus albicaulis. Lineage (NCBI taxonomy): Eukaryota > Viridiplantae > Streptophyta > Pinopsida > Pinales > Pinaceae > Pinus > Pinus albicaulis. The sequence goes on from CM076569.1 coordinate 232,338,758, forward strand.
TTCTCCCTTTTAGATAAAATAAATCTCCTTTTCCTTTATTCTCTCGTGTCTTTCCATTAGTGTAGAAATAATTTGAGTGTCCCCATTAGTGTATACATAAGGTTTAGCATGTCTATAGGCATGGACGTTATGAGTTTTCCATGTAAATACAGGGTTTTTTTGGACGTTATAAGTTCTCCATGTAAACACACGTTTTTTTTTGTTAATTGTCACGACTGTCTATTGTGGTATACTACAACAATACCTGCTATAAAGGGTATATTGTTTAGAAACATGAGTGTTATGATTTCTTTTAATATAATATAATATAATATTTTTTTTTATTGTACGATGAGCAGAAAAAATCACTACATCATGTACTACATAATTTGTATCAAATTCCCCCATCATTGCATAGCATGCTTAATAAAAACGAAAATGATAAGCACGATAGAGCTAACCCTTAATCGAAATTGCTGCACTAAGATGGCAAGTGAAATGACAAGAAAAATCATATTTATTCACTATACTTTTTAGTTAATTAAATTTTAAATATCTCTTATTTTAAATTACTTAATATTTATTTATTTTTTAAATTTATACGTGACAATTGTATTAAGAATAATTAGTTATTAATTAATTAAAAGACAACCTTAATTATTGTTTAAAATAAAAAAATTGGAATTATTATTATTTTGCTGAAAATTTATTTTCATTAGTGATTAATTATGAATAATAAATTAGTTAATGGAATAAGCTTCATAAAAAAGGTAAAATATGATCGTAGATGTTTTCCAAGAACTGAAAAGTGGTTGGGGACAATTGGAAACAATTACCTGCTCTTCTGGGGGTAAGAGACTGATCCCAGGGAGGAGTAGGGGTTTTGTTCTTGAAGGAAAGGAAGGGTGCGAATATTACAAAGCTTCTAGAGACCAGTGGAAAACACTCAACAATCCTGAAAATTATTACATGAGTTACAAAATTATGGTAAGTTTAAATTTGGTATAAGGGTTAAACTTTATTGTAGTAAGTAAAAAAAAAAATTATTTTGTGTTTATGAGTGTCACATTATATATATATGTTCATTTAATTTTAAAATAATTTATATAAAACCAATTAATTCAATTAATAATTAAAATAAACCCATATGGGCCGATAGAACAAGGCACATTTAGTGTCAGAGGAAGGGAAGTGAGACTTCCAAGGGAGGTCGTAACAAGTCATGATGGCAATTAAAGCAAATGGCAGCAAGGTAGTTGGTCGTATATAAAATTCGTGAGACATGCAAAAGTAAAAAACTAGAGAGGGTATTCCTATGATAATTTTTATTCATTATGGAAATTTTGAGTTTTAAAATGTTCCTACTAAGGAAGATATAAAAAAATAGTGGAAATAATTAAATAATATTGGATTACATCATCAACTTTTTTAGGGAAAAAATAAAAATCTACTTTTCCAACTCATATTTTCAGCTTATCTCTCTATGGATTTACTCAAATTTTTAGTGGGAGGACTTGGTGGATGCAAAATTTGATTCCCCATCCAAGGAGTACTGATGTTACATACTCTTGATGGACACTTCTTCATGAAAATTAATAAATACATGAAAAAACATAATTGCAATCACGTTTTCTCATGTATTTCTCATTTTTCATGTAGCAAGGTTCATCGAAAGTATCAAAAATGGGTACTCATTGGATGAAGAATCAAATTTTACATCCAATGAGTACTCCTTCTAGAAATATGAGTCAAACCTTAGGGATCTAAGTTGGAAATACAAGTTCAAAATGTAGTTTTATTATATTATTATTTTTTATTCCTTTTACTTTTTTACCCCAGAAATGGTGATTCCCTCAAGGTTGACATCATCATATTGAATCCTATCAGTCCTTATAAAGTTTATTTTGGTTGTACATTTTTTTTAGGAGGCCCATTTTAGACCTCGAAAGTTCTCTAACGCCTAGTTAAGGGACTCTTGGAGGGTAGCAAGAAAGTCATATAGTATACAAAATTTGCTAGCCTATGCATGCCCGTTATTTCGAATACATCAGGTAACATAGAGGATGTTGGGAAGAGGGATTGAAATATGGTTGTGTTCAACTTGTTGAGTAGTTGGGTTTTGGACTTTGGGGAAAGTCTGAGTGGTTTATTCCCTTGTTAGAGGCCAGGCGATGGGTGGAGAAATACTTTGTGGAGTTTCTTCATTGCGGAGGTGAATTGGTCAAGAGAAACCTTCTATATAGGCCTTGTGAGTGTTAGAGTTTCCTTATTTCCCCCTTGTATCTATGTAAAAATTTACGATACTGGTGTGGTGATAGGTTGTTTTGGGTGGGATTTTATTTTTGAGTACTTTGGGGATTTCGTCGGTGTTGTAATTATAGATATTGTAGTCTTGGGTATATTTTCTGTGGTGAGGGTTATTTTCTAAGTCAAGCATGGTCATTGGTGGCTCAGGTTTTAGAGTGTCCCACCTAGTTTGTCTTGGTCTTTGGTGTTGTGGGGGGTTTTGTCCTCGTGGAGGTTTTGGGTATTGGGGGTGGTGTAATATCATTAGCATTAGGGCATAACCTTGTTAGATTTAGGGACGTTTCTAGTACGAAAACCAATGGGGAGCACCTCTTGGGTGACCGTGCAACTCAGGCAGGTAATTCGAAAATGTTTCAGTGGTTAGTATGAGGGAGTGGTGTGCTTAGAAAAAGGGGTTGTGCCCGGAAAGGTGGGCCTGCCTTGGACATGTTTTAGATTGTGGTGGCAGGGCAGGTATCGGGGATGGTGGGGAAAGTGATTAAATTGGCGTCTAATGGTGAGTTGGCCCATGATAATTTTCCATGAGTTTCACCACCTTCACTAAAGTCTCTTCATAAGAAGATAAGCAATACCATGTTCATTTTGGTACAGTTACGCCAGCAGCGACATGTGACAAGAATGCAGATATTTCCATCATGATTGATTTACAACACAAAAAATGGGTTATGTTTGGAATATTGGATTCCATCGTGAGGAGAACATGATGCATAGTTTGGAGGCTAGATCATATTGAAAGAAGAATTGTTTACTTGGATTACCATGTTCATGGGGGATAGAAGCCCCCCTATGCCTTTAAGCATTGGGAAAGTCCTGACTCTTCCTTGTAATATCTATTGTTGGTCGTTTATGTATGTATTCTCGCTATTTTTTCAGGCTTATGTCATGTTTACATAAGGACACGCTATATTTTTTGGCATTTTTCTCTTAGTTTCTGTTTATCTCTCCTGGCCAACAAATCCAGTCGAGGTGAGGCCAGGAGAGTACCACTTACATTACAAATCCTTGGTCATTTTCCAATAAACTAACTTAATCCATTTGAATGAAAAAAAAATTAATAATTAAAAAAATTCTCAATTAAGTGCATTTTAAATAAGAAATATACCAGATATAATTTTTTGGGATCAACTGTGTTAAGTAAGTCATTCATCTATGGACATTTCCATGAGAGATAGTCTTATGTGACTAATTTCTCATGATTTTTGAATAGTTCCTTTGGCACTCATTGCATCTGGTGATGATCACAGGGGTGAAGAAGTGGGATTGAAACTAGTGAAATGAATCACATTGCGTCAATATTCACTTATGGGGTTGCACCTGGTAACCAGGACTTCCCAAGAGGTCACACATCCCAAATTTCCTTTGGCTCAACTACGCTTCACTGTGGAGTTTTCCCTAAAATCAAGCCCACTTAGCTTGCTACCGCATTTGCAAAGCCTTATAAAATATTGTGCATAAACGATTGAGGTAGAGCTCCCTTCACTCTTTGTATTTAAGCATTGAGTGGTTTTCGCAGTGCATTATACCTTTAAGTAGCTACGAAAAAACCACCTATATTTTATTAAAATATAAAATAATTTTGTTAGAACGTTCACCTTTGCTATATTTAATATTATCAAGAATATATTAAAAAAATAATATTTAAGAAAAAAAAATAGTAATATATACAAAAAATTTGCTAGAAAGTTCGTGTTATATATACAATTCTAAATTGGGCAACTTTCGTATTCATATCACATGGAGTCAATTCCAACTTTTATCAAAATGAATGCATATGTCTCTTCCACAAGCATAGGGGAATCATAAGGATTAGAACCATAGACCTCCTCACAAATAATACTTCATTTTCATGGCCCAATTAAACATGATATAAGATTATTTAATTAATATATATCATTATTTAAATAATATTTTTATTTTAAATGTATTTTATATATTTTTAAAGTATATTTAAAAATAAAATAATTCATTGGATCTGAGTGACGAGGAAGTCTCAAGCACCTATTGCAAGGCTTACAGGCAACAATCGCCAAATGGTTCACTGTCTGCATGAAGTGGTTCTCCCAACATCCACTCACCCTCCTGCGAAAAGGTTGCCTTAATATGTTACTCCTCTACTTCCACGCCCCAACATTGAAATGACCTTCCTCTATGTTCATTCCTTCCTCAACGCTAGAATCTCCTTCTATCATTCTCCTCCTTGCTTTTCTTGGCCTATTTTCTGGAATTTTTGTCTATAACCTCTTAGCCCTGAATCATGATAGGGTCATAGGTCGATGCCTCTACAAAGGGAGAGGAAGGGGGCACCCCCCCCCCCCCCCACCTCCTTCGACGACGACGCCATTATAACGATGTTCAAGAGTGGAATTATTGACTCCTTTCATAGGGAAGTCCTGGTTATGGAGGAAGATGAATTATACAAGGGTTACGAGATGTTCTGGGAACTAAGGAACATCCTCGCGCATCATCTGTAGGAGTGTGCCCATGATAGAATGAAAGTTTTTGGTTGGACAAAAAAAACTCCTCAACCATCAAATTTACATTAATTCATCTTCAGGTACGTATCTAGGAACCTTCATGTGGGATTCTCACCCAACATTCCTTCCTACTCTTCCCTAGGTCCTTCCTCCTCCCTTCCCTTCCCTTGTGCCCTCGTGGCCCATTCCCCTCCCTCCCAAGATCCTAACCCCTCAGTGGTTGATGTGCCCTTGTCTCTTCCAATGCTATGTTGTGGAGGAGCACCCAATTGATACTTATATATTGCAGGCTCATGTCACAAGCGTGGTTAACTGTAGTTCCAGCGTAAAAACCATGCAATTTTAGTGTGACATAATTTAGCTCTCTTCGACATGGTGACTCTCAGATCAGTGTTTCCTCTATAATCTTGCCTCTCTGTAGGCCACTCTAGTTCCATTTTTTTTAAGGTGGACAACGCAACACCCTGAAGCTCCTTGGCTCATAATGCATGATTTTTTCGCTCGTTATGCATCATTTTTGTAATTTCATGCAACAATTATGTATTTTATATTCTCATAAGCATGATTTTAGTCAAGCATTATTGAGTTATACAATCCACAAAACTACAAGGCTTTGGTTTCTCCCCCTTCGGATAGAGTACTTCTTCTCCTCATCTTTGGTTTCCTCCCTCAAAGGCATATATTGAACTCTTGTATGTAATTTTAGTCACCTCTTTCATGTTAATATAATGTGTATATATTTTCTTACAAAAAAAAATGGTTTCCCTCCTCTATCATTTTTTACTGTTATTTTAAATTTAATATAATTTAATGAAATTTAACTATTAATAAGATAGTATTTAAAAATAAAAATATATTATATTATAATATTTTATAGGTTATTACTTATCTTTATTTCAACTAAATTTATAATAATGATTTCAATAAATCTATTAATTTAATTTAATAAAATGATATTTCAATATAAATAAGACCAAAATCAACCTAGGTTCTTGATTAAGGAATTCAAAGAAAATGACACACACACACGAGATATATATATATATATATATATATATATATATATATATATATATATATATATATATATATATATATATATATATATATATATATCTGACAATATTGTATATTTATCTCAAGATACTTTTTTCACTTACTTTTTATTATAGATAAAATATTAAAGAACCTCAATTAATCAGTTTCCTTCTTAAGGCACGATAGAAGATATTGGTCTTTATGGAAGTTAACCACAACTACCACCACCATCATCATTATGAATTATTATGTTTGATTATTTAATTTTTATTTATTTTTCTTTAAATTTTTTATTTTAGCTTTAGTAATATTTCATTTTTTATTTAAAATAATAGTTTAAAATAATTAAATTTTCAAATAAATTTAAAAAATCCAAGTATATGTCCACGCAGTCTTGGATAGTTGGTGATTGGGTGCTCTGTTAAGGAACTCCTTGATGTGAAGTCACCGGTTCAATTTCACAGCACGATCGGGGTGATATATTAGACATGATGAAGATGTACTCCTGCCAAGCTTCCAAAAAAACAAAAGCTAAGTATACATCAATATGTTTTTGTGGGTTAAATTCAACTTTTTATGAAGATGTATACTTCTCTTTTCTTTTTTTATCTTACTATTATTATTATTTTTCTTAATGAAATTAATTGAATTTAATTTGGAAAATTGGAAAAATGTTATTATCTTCTCTATCTCATGAAAACTTATCAAAGGGTCCGCAAATTTCGATCCCCTAGTGGCTCCACTATGGAAGCCTATGGGTTATGGGTCCACGATCTTGACTCTCTATGCCTTTTATTTGTAGCAATGAACTCCTTAAACCTTCTATGTAGCAATAGATTCACCAAACCATGCTTCTATGGCACCATAAAATCTTAGTGGTGGCATTCAAATTCATTACTCGTTCTTTCGAGCTAGTTTCCATCTAGAGGATTTATAAATTCTTTTTCATTTTACATGAAAAAAAAAATTCATGTCCTCTTTTGTAAGTGCCACTTCGCCCTTCTCGAAGCATCGAAGAGCCAAAATATTATTTGTGGTGGGTGGATACTCTTGCATCAGACTCCCACTCTTGAAACCTTCATTATCTCTTGATATGTGTAGTCATTTCTACATATCGGCCATCTCCATCTTCAACCGTATTTCTCCTCATGTATCACTAAGCTTATGCTCTACTCAGGGAGCGACAAACATAGCCTACAAAGACACCTCGCGGAATCCGTCCTTTGGCTTGGACTTTGAAATCTCATGTTCACCTCATTTGGAACCTTCTTGAGCTTCCTCTACCCCTCTCTCGATGTTGCACATTTCTCACTTCTCTCGACAATTCTAGCTACAACCGCAGTTGTGGTGGAATTTCTGCAACAACTTCTACCCAATCACAACTCAAAGTTTTTTTCTTCATGAAATATTTTCCTTGCCTTGATACCACTTGATGAAAACCAATTTCGGGGTCTGAAAGTTTCGATTCCTTAGTGTCTCCACTCTCGCAGCATGAGGGTTAAGGTCACATGATCTTGACTCTCTCAGCCTTTTATTTGCAGCGACGAGCTCCCAAAACATTATTTGCAACACGTAAGCCCTAAAACCACAGTTCCACGACACCATAAAACATTAGTACTAACATTGAGCTTCACTACTCATTTTCCATTTTACATAAAAATTAGAAAAATAGTGTCCTCTTTCACTTCGCATCTTTGAAAACCCAAAAAAATCAAAATCTCATTTAGGTTGGGTTGTTACTACTGCATCACTATCTAAATTATTTTTAATATTATATATTTACCCTTTCATTAAATATTTCTTCTCCCCTCACATATATGTGAAAATATATTATAATTTTTATCTCTCCATTTTATATAACAAAAATAACTTAAACTTAATATTTTACCTATAGTATTGTTAATGTTCACTTCCCCCAATTTATATTGTGTATATTAGTTGAAAACATATTGATGGTCTCCATTCCCCAAGCTTAAAAAATATACGCTATTATCACAAGCATAAATAAGTAAATCTTGATATGACATACTAAAAATTCTATAAATTGGAACCCAACCATACTTTTATCTATTAAATCATGAAACAAATTTTCTTGGGTCATATTTTCACAAACCCAAGAAAATATGACAATTTTTAGCACTTTAATCTGTTGACGCTCATCGTATTTTCAGATAACGCACTCTACAAAGGGGTTGCACCAGAAGAAAATGACCTTTGAGTAATCCCCGAATCTGCATTCTCTATTATTCATTCCACTACCCTTCAACCCTAAGTGGAACAAAAGCTCCAAAACTACCTTGCACTAAAAGAAAATGACCTTGGAGTAACCCCAGAATCTACATCCTCTTTTATTCATTCCACTACGCGTCAACCCTAAGTGGAACAAAAGCTCCAAAACTATCTTGACGCGCCATAAATTTCTAAAATGATTCTCTCTAATTGCAACTGCCCTTCGAACACGTCATAAATTTCTAGAATGATACACTGGAGAAATGATTCACTAAAATGAAAAAAACCTTTGAATGATCCCCGAATTCTTATTCGAAATGATTCAGTCCACTACCCTTCAACCACGAAGTAAAGAAGAGGTTCAAAACTACCGAAAGCATAGTAAATTCATACAAATCATATATGACTTTGATTATTGTTGCTCTTCGAGTATGCATTTGATGACTCTAAATGACATTTTTTTCACATTTGACTGACATTTCTTACTATAAAATTGTGCCACGTTCGAAAGATATCCATGCTTATAATATCTAGCATGAAGAAACCAGCTCCCTTTCTCACTCTTAAAAGAATCATGAAATATGGTTTTGAGTACCATTTTTATTACCTACGACCATACATCAAATTTCAACAACATTTACAAGTTTTCAAAACATTAATTAGTTATAAATTAATAATAAATGGAATACTTTCTGTAAATAAATGATATCTTTATCATCATATTTCGAAAGTGTAACTAAATTTTAAAATAAAATTTTATTTTAATCAAATTTTTATTTTATTATTAATATCTCTGTAAAATATTTATTTTATTTATCTTCTCATTTTAAATGAATTCAAATCTTATGTGATGTGTGGTTTTCACTTATGAAGGCATAACATTTTATCCATCTTTTTAGATAGGGAGTGAATCCTTTAGTTCTAAACTTTTTTTATGTTTATTTTCTTATCTTACATGTACATTTTTACTATTTTCTATACCTTTAGTCTATCATGTTCTATCAGTACAATATTGTTTTAATATCATTTTGGGTTGTTTATTGTTAATTTATTGACTACTTCATTCCATATCTATTTTCTTCTTCTTCGATGTGAAGTATGAGCATTAAGTCCCGAGAAAATCATTTTTCCTTGACCCAAATGGGTTTCCCAATGTAATTTTGTACAAAATGGAATTAGGAATTTTTATGTAAGGCCAAGTGTCTTGAGTCTAGAAAGAATCAAGAATAGTAGGTTTTTAGGGTATTTTATATGAGTTGGTTTTGTGGCTAATTTGGCCTTTGTGAATAATGACAAATATTAAGCTTAGTTGTTAGGTAGCTTTAGGTTAATGGATAGATGTCCCACCTATATTTTTTCCTTCAAATATTTCTCATGCAGCAGAATTGTATATGTGCAAGGTTTTTTCGTGAGATTAGTGGGTATATCATGTGAATTATAGAATATTAGATCGAGAAGGAGGGAGAGGCTCATAGAAAAATCTCAAACAACGAGCACTGCAAATCCTATGTAAATATTATTTTTCTAAATGGTAATAGAAGTTGAATGTTACCCAATATCCTCTGTGTATTACAGATTGAAAATGAGTCCTCCAAGAATACCTATGTGTTATTTAAATTGATTTTGCATAAAAAATCAATTCATTGAGCTCACATAAGGAAACGAAAAGAGGAAGCTTGTGTGTAGAGTTCAAGTGGACGGTCTCAAAAGAGCTCAAAGGTAGAAACAACTTTGGAAAAAAGTTTGGGAGCCCAAAAACAAAAGAACAACAAAGAAAATACGTATTGAGTTAATCGTGGAGAAGTTTGAATCCCGACTCTTGGTGGAGAGGAATTGTAGTCGAGAGAAGGAATATATCAACCTACCAAACACATTTGGAATTATTAGTATAGACCTTACCCTATACTAGCCTGACCTCGAAGATTTATATAGAAATGTATCTAAGAAAATTAGACATCCACCCCAAAAATAATGTTTCACCCAAAAAAAATAACTATTCATGTATTCCAAAAATTCATTCCTTAACTTTGCCTTATATAAAACAATAAACATGTCAAATTATGAGGGTCTATGGCATGTCCTCCTCTATGTAAATTAGGTTGAAAGCAGGAGATTTGAACCTTTAATCTCTCAATTTTATCAAGAATCACATTATTTCAATCACGAATTGAGATGCCCTTTTAGAACAAACCAAAAATTATATTTTAACATAAATGAACATCATGTAAAACAATTAATTAAAAAATATTTATATATATATATATATATATATATATAATTATCTTATATGAAATTTCTATAACATTATATATGAAAATTCTATAACATTATAGTAAATGTAATATATATAAATAATTATTAAAATATAAGTTAAAAATTTTATTAAATTTTGAAAATTATAATTAAATTGTATTTTAAAATTTTAAATTAATTTTTTATAATATTATTGAATGAAAATATAGAATATATTTTTCAAAATATATAAAAATAATAAAAATATGGAAATTATATAAGTTACTTTTCAAAAAATATTTTCCTTCTAAAATTTTGTGTATATATGATTTCACAAAGAAATTCTCCTTTGTTAAGCTTTGCATATGTGACCTTTTAAGAAAATTATCCTTTGACTATTACAAAGATATGGAAGGTAAAAATGATGAAGGTTAAGTCAATATTTTCATATTTTGAATGATATGAGAGTTGTATGTGTTACTTTTTAATAATATTCTTCTATGTTTCATATAGATGATGTCCAAGATGAAAATTAAGGTGGAGTAATTCCTTGGATGCGGGTGCCCGCTAGTGATCTCATGCGCCACCAGGCAGCCATGTGGAGGGACACTTGGATGCTCCATGTGTCCGCATATGGAAATAAGGACCGCGATAAAAATTGGCGTGAGGGTGTCATTAACTCCACCTCCTCCACATTCATCCCGACATACCATCTCTGCAACTCATTAAGGTCACATGCCATGGCCATTAAGCTAGTCACCTCTACTCATTCTTCCTCACTTCGGCTCTCGGTTCATTTTTCTATCAATTTCCCTCCACCTCTAGCGCAAGGTCTTCATTCGACCAGCTTCAACCTTCCCTCTGGAAGATTTTATTCTCCAGTGTTCTCTATGGCTCCCTCCTGGTCCTGTGATTCAACTCCTCGGAAAATGATTCCTCGGTGCCACAGAGTGAGGTGCAAAAGGGCTGGGGGCCATGGTCAACCTTCTCGTCCTCCTATTTCACTGTCCCAGGGCCGTGACTTGACCCTCTCCATTGGCTGGAATGAGCATGAAAGAATTCCCCCTATCAACTTGACTTCCCAACTCTCTCGGCAGATCCCTGTTGCTTCTTTGACTCCCTCCATCTCCCGCAGCAAGAAGAGGGCACGTAAATCTACCGTTCCTCTTGAGCTTGCTTTCATCACACACAAGATGAAGGCTCTCCCAGTGCAAAGCGCCTCCAGCGGTAGCAAGGACTCTAGTGACAGCTCAGGCAACAGTGAAGGTAGCAACTCAGACCATGGGGCCAAAAACAAGATGGACAGTCAGGTCTGCAAGTCTCCCCCTCTGCCAAGCACGTCTCTCTAGTGTCGCCACGTCCTCATTCTTCTCGCCACGTGTCGAGCAAGGAAACAGATGATAGGTTCTACGTGTGAAAAATTGAGGAATAAGTTCCTACCTCTAGCAAAAATAATGTAGGTGCACCTTAGTTTCAGTTTTTTAATATTTGCTAGCATGCTCATGTTTTGGAATTGTCTACTATGTGACTTATGTTCTATTTTGACAATTAAATTTTCTGGTTTCCCGCTTTTGGCAGCAGTTACTCTCTGGTTTTTAAGGACTGGTTTCCTAGTCCAGGGAAGTCCAAATTTTGGTGGAAAACTATTGAAACTTCCCTCTGCATTGGACTTGTGAAATCCACAGGAAGAGACCTGTAATTTTCTGTTCAATATGATATAATAGAAGAAGCTTAAATTAGGAAAAAAAAAAGGTGGAGTAATTTTTTCTTATATGAAAAATAAATACAATATAATTTTTCACTCTATTTCGTATCATATAAATAAAATTAAAGATGATTAAAGTCAAATAAAAAATCTGTCTACATATAACAAATTAATAAAAATTAAAAGAAACAAGATTCACACTACAACCTTTTTTTTCAATGTTGGTTTCATCGTATCATTCACAGTGGAATGTATGATATGATGTTATTAATGTTAGTGGTAATGTGACATTTACCTTGATAATTGATTAAATGGAAATTCTATAATTATTAGAATGTGAAAGAAAAATAATGTTCTAAAGTAGCTACTTGTAGTCAATAAATGCTAGTACTACCTGTATTTTCATATACAAGAATGGAAAGAGAAATCTGTATTCCAATTGAGAATATGGTAAGAAAAACATATTAAAATTACCTTAATGATTTCATCTATACAATTTCAAAAGCAATAGTAAAAACGAACATGTTAAAATTACTTTAATGATTTCATCTATCCAAGTTCAAATCGATCACATAATATTTAGCACACTTAAATCTTATTTTTCTATTCATGGGTTTTCCTCGTGCTTCTCTAAATTATATATCGAATATATCCTCCAAATTATAGTAAAAACAAACATTTTAAAATTACTTTAATGATTTCATCTATCCAATTTCAAATCGATCACACAAAATTTTGCACACTTAAATCTTATTTTTCTATTCATGGGTTTTCCTCATGCTTTTCAAACCCATGCTTCTTTAAATTATATATCCAATATATCCTCCAATTTATGTAGAACCTTCATGACCTTCTTATCGATAAAACTTTTCCTACCTATACATGTGACTATGGATTTTGAACATCTAAATTCCTTTCTGAACCTAGAAGTAAATAAGCATACAAAACTTCATTAAATTTTATTTCTTCTTTTTAGATGACTTGTTTTATGTTAATGTTAAATTGGATAATTAATCATTTTTTACTAAAATACTATTAATAATATATATTTTTTATATTTTTTTAAAGTAATCTGAATTGTTCTTTTATTTTTTCATAGTTTTTATTTTTTTATTTTTTTTTTATGAAAATAACTCACAACTTGCTTGATATATGACATAATTACTAGTAAATTTAAGATATTTTATCACTTGTTCTCCAATCTATAAACCAAGTCACAACCAAGGTATTTAAATCTTAAATATCATATTTTTCATAAACATTATATTACAACAATTACTAATTAAAAAAACTTAAAAATATATTTAATATAAGATTTTAAAAATAACATATAAATATATAAACATTATACATTTACTATATGATAACTTTATTTATTTATTTTTAAATTGAAGGTTTAAACTTACACATACTTCCATTAAACTTAAAGCTACAAATATTTATATCTAGACTAGATTAATGCCTTCGAGGAATGAAATTAAAGTGTTGAAAGTATATTTAAAAATGCTACATGTTTATGATGAGATAATGGATATAAGATACAACCGTGTTGTATTTGGCATTGAAATTTCACTTATGTGATCGATTCATATTATTGAGATGAAACTTATTATCCATGAGAACCCTAAATAAGAAATGAAGAGAAGAAAAATCCGACACCTTTACAATAAACGATGGTTAAGCGTAGGTAAACCCAAAAATCATTCAAAAGAATTGGATGTAAAAGAAAAGAAGAAAACATTTATTGAAGCCGTGCATGAGATGATAGGATTTACTATTTAATTTATCGATCGTGTCATGAGATTATTCTGTATGAGATTAATAAATGATAAATAATTTAAATTTATTTTAATTTTTATATATTTAATTTTTATATTATTAAATAATGATAAAATATATGTGAACTTTTATTAGCATAAATTTTGAGAATGGATCTAGTGAGCAAGGTGATCTAGGATTAAATTTTACTGGGTGGTTTTGTTGTGTGCTAGGGGATGCTAAAAAAATTAAGTTAGTTAAAGTCTTGCTTAGCCTAGGTGCGATCCCTATGTAACTTTGATAAATTAGATGCTCCTAGGTCACAATTGGCTTGGAGAGTCATAGAAAATATGAGAAACAAAAAATAAATGAGAACATCTATATTTTTAAATATATATAAAATTTATGTGACAATATCTCGTTTTCTTTTAAATATTTTTTTTTGAGTAAAATGGATCTAATTATATAAATTGTGAAGATATATTTTTAGCATAATGATATTGATTAATTATATAAGAGCATATATAAAATTGATAGTAAATTGTGTAATTTTTTTTTTTGTGATGATTTATTATAAAATATTGAAGATATAAAAGTAAGATATTAGTATAAATAATATAAGTAATAATAGAATTACTGATCCTTTTTATATGTTTTGTTGGATGAAAATGAATTTTTTCTATTTGAGAGTGTAAATTTCTCTGATCCATATCATTTTCCAGGCAATCACATAGAAAATTAGAGAACCGACGAGTTTCAAACTACAAAGAGTAATTCATAATCACGAGAATGCGGATTTGGTTGATCCTTTAGATAAATATATATAGTGCAGAGATGGCAATAGTCAAAACCCTAAGGTAATAGGAAAAAATAAAATAATTAAAATAGACTTTGAGAAAATAATATTTACAATTTTTTTTTAATTAACAATTAAAGAAAAAATTAAAATAAGAGAGTTAAATGAAAATAAGTCAAAAGTTAAAATTAAACATAGTGATAAAATATAAATTAAATCATAAAAAATATAACAAAAATATACGAAACAAATAAGAAATGCATAGGGTCAACCAAAAAATTAATATTAATCAAAATTTTTAATTTAAAATTATAAATTTTTTAACTACTTTTATTACCCATTATAACAATTTTAATAGATTAATATAAAAAGGTATAAATTAAAAAAAAAGTAATATATATATATATATATATATATATATGAGCATGAAAGGAATCCCCCTTCGGGCAAAAGTTACTCGAGTAGCAGTTACTCTCCGGTTTTTAAGGACTTTTTTCCACATTCAGGGAAGTCCAACTTCTGGTCGAAAACTGTTGAAACTTCTTTCTAGATTGGAATTTTCAAATCCACATGAAGAGACCTATAATTTTGTGTTCAATATGATATAATAGAAGTAGCTTAACTTAAAAAGAAGAAGAAGATGGAGTAATTTTTTGTTATATCAAAAATCAATACAATATAAGTTTTCACTCTATTTCGTATCATATAAATAAAATTAAAGATGATGAAAGTCAAATAAAAAATTTATCTACATAGAATAAATTAATAAAACTTAAAAGAAAAAAATTCACACTACAACCCTTTTTTTCAATGTTGGTTTCATGGTATCTTTCACAATGGAATGTATGATATGATGTTATTAATTTTAGTGGTAATGTGAGATTTACCTCTATAATGGACTAAATAGAAATTCTATAATGATTGTAATGTGAAAGAAAAATAATGTTCTAAAGTAGCTACTCATAGTCTATAAATGCTAGTAGTACCTATATTTTCACTATACAAGAATGGAAAGAGAAATTTGTATTCCAATTGAGAATATGGTAAAAAAAACATATTAAAATTATCTTAATGATTTCATCTATCCAATTTCAAAATCAATATTAAAAACGAACATGTTAAAATTACTTTAATGATTTCATCTATCCAAGCTCAAATCGATCACATAATATTTAGCACACTTAACCCTTATTTTTCTATTCATGGGTTTTCCTAATTCTTTTCAAACCCATGCTTCTCTAAATTATATATCGAATATATCCTCCAAATTATAGTAAAAAGAAACATTTTAAATTTACATTATTGATTTCATCTATCTAATTTAAAATCGATCACATAATATTTTGCACACTTAAATCTTATTTTTCTATTCATGGGTTTTCCTCATGCTTTTTGTCATGTACCTCTATCACCACACCAACAATTTTTTTTTTTTTTTTTTCAGTTTTCACCCTAGTATGTATTGATTAATCGTCTTTCCCCCCTACACAGGAGGGTGGCCATATATATATATTATATATATATATATTACACATTTATATATCCCTACGTTATGCAGTGTGAACAAAATTTCCCACATAGGTTAAACACCCTTCCCTTAGAACTTACATATATGTAGTTCATAATATATATATATATTTTGATTTATAAGTCTCGAAGCACTCCTTCAAAGGCTTCCATAGGCCTTAACAATGGGAGTGTCTTAAACTTTGATATATGCATAACGCTCTACGATTTCCAAGTTGCGCACTATGGGTTTATGTATGTAATATACGGTTATGAGGGCGAGTCAAATGAACGCCATCGTATTTAATCAAATTTAGTTACTATAGAACCATAATTTCACACCGTAGGTATTTCGCTTTGTAACCATAGCGATTTTCATATATTTTGTTCGGAACTGCGCTCGAGATTTCGAGGCATCGCAGATTTGATCAGATCCTTGGGTATTTACGTCGGGTGTACGCCCTGGTTACAGGCGGTGCCACCTCGGCTTTCTTCACGTGACTTGATCGTTTGGACTACGCTATTTACTGGCCCGAGGCTATGGTTATTAACTGCGACGTAGTACTTCACCTACCTCTAAACTTAATACTGCCCACTCTGCCGAGTTACTCATCCCCATGCCAGTTATGGCGATGAAGACAGATGTATGGTGTAAGGCGGTTTAGGGTTGCGAATTCTGGATTTCGGTTGATATTTATTTCGCCATGGCTTAACTGTGTTCTTTTCTCTCTCACCGAAGTGTATCGAGGTCATTCCACAGCTGATGCATAACTCACGTTTTCCTTGCGGCGAGGGTGTTTCCCGCCGGATCTACCTATGCCACGACTCGGCCTGTTGAGGTCTTTGTTCCAGTCGACTGAAGCTCCATCTTGCGGCACGTTAGGCCTTCGCACTGGTAATTTATGATTTGGGGTTTTTATTTTCTTTTTGGTTGGTATCCATTAACCAGAGTTCTGTTTACATTCCTAACTCGTTCTAAATATTTTTGATTGAGCGTTTATTTCAGTGATTATGAGTGCTTTTACGTTTCAAAAACTTTGGTTTGCAGGTTAATAAACTTCGTATCCCTGGTGGTGTTCGATGGATACCTGAGCTTACACAGAGAAATTTCTTCTTCCTCGTTCAACTTCCAGGTAATAGTCTCCCGTCCTATCGATGCTGGTCATGTATTGGTTTGTTTGGTTGCGTACCACGGCTGTAGCCTCACCGTGTTTGGGATTCACCATAGCGATACCTGAATACTCCTCCTCAGTATTCATTGTTTGAACTTTCCCTACGCACTGAATTGCTTTTACAGCCGTCGCGTTTTATATGATTATCTCACGCATCTCCTTGGTTATATGCAGGTGTCAAAATCCCTTTACTGAGGTGATGTTTTCGCTCCTTATATAGAATTTTGTTTCTGCAACGCGGTTTCTCGCCTTTCTGCCCCATGCTCTAATTGAACCTCTCCTCACCTACAGGTCGGTACTCGTATCATGCTACTCTTGCGATGGCTTACCGATGAATGCCTGAGGGCAAACAACGATTCCTGAACTTTTTGTGGGGAAATGATGCCGTCGTTTGATTTCTATAGATTTTTAATGTTGAAATTTTTGCCCTATACAATGGATAAACTTTGGTGCCAACCTGTATAAAGGACTTGTGTTTATGGCCGTCTGCGTTTTCAGTGAAGTTGGGTTTAGTTCGGCGTTTATGCCGAGACTCTCTCACCATATGAAGGGGTTTCTTAACCCTGGACAAGGAATAACAATGTCGGATTTATAATATATGGCTATGACATATTTTCGTCCCTGCGTTTGTTGATTTAATGTTTGGCAATTGATATTTATTTTGGTGTTGATACAGAAGAGTGATAATAGGATAATACGAAACCCTTAATATGCTGATCATTTTCCATTTCAGTCTGGGTTTACTCCTACAATGTTCGGCTTCTGTGGATATAGTATATGAGTTTATCTCATTTCCAGAAAGTCTGCAAAACAGATGTGGTTCCTATCTACGATATGCTTGTTGTCATGATTTTCATATTGTTGCCATGGTTTATTGATATGCGTCCAGAATAGTGATATGGGTAGCGAGTTATGACTCCGGCATATGATATTTAATGCTGTTTAATGATTGAAAATTTCATATTATACATACTAATATCTTACTCGCAAATGAAATCAGTGTTTTAAAGTGACAGTCCCATATCTTCTGGAATATATGCTCTCTGTCTCACAGTACCTGTATGAACTATTTTGCGGAGCTGAATAAGTTTTCCACTGAATTTCCTTACAGCTTTAATAATAGAATTTAGAGTAATTTATAAGATTGCTATACTCTGTCATGTCTATACTCAATGTTTATTTGTACCACCACTATCTATGTTGAATATGTATATGATGGATTTTCTGAATTTATCTTCAGGGGAGAGTCTGTACAAAGCATCCCAGCCTCATTACTGTGTATAGTCAGTAACATTGATCTAATTCTATAATTGTTTTTCTGAGTATCATCTGAAGTTTTCCATTCTAGTAATAACTTAAAATTTTCTAGTTATGTTTCTTGACTCCCCCTTTTTATACAGCATCTCCAGATTTAGACCCCAAATTGGGTTTAGACATTCTGGTGGATGCTATCTTGGGTTTTGGTTCTTACTACCATACAGAAGGTGGAAGATTGGCTTCTGCCAGTTACTTCTGTTAAAAGCAAGAACATCTCAGACTCCCATAATTTCTTCTTTCTCTGTCTTATGGGTTGGAATCCCCATTCATACTGTTCCTCCTTTACTTATTAAAGCAGATTAAAGTTACAAATAAAATTCATACCATCATTATCCAACATGTAGTATTTTCACCTTTAATATAAAGTAGTAAGTTATATGTAGCCAATTCATACTGTAGAAAATAAAATCCATAGGTGGTTTAAACACATACCAATCCCGCAGTAGACCAACCTCCCAACCGTAGAGTTCTATTTCTCTCCCAGAACTCACCCCCGAGCTGAGACCACCTCCACCACAGATCAACCTCTGATCTGTGTAGGAGCAGCTTATTTAAGCTAATAGTTCCCCAAAGCCTGTTTCTAATTCTGCGTCCAGAATAGCAGGATGCTTTTCTTCCTGTTTGCCTAGGCTTCCCAATTTTGGATTCTTTAAAGCTGTTTTATGCTTTTCCTCAGCTTTTTCCAGCTTGCTACCTCTTCCCAACAACTTTCCTCATCATTGGGGAAATTTAGATTTTTCCTCAAAATCTAAATTAGCATTAATTCCTTCCAAGGATTTTTGAAGGATTTTGGGGAATAATTGCCTTATCCATCCTCATGGAGTTAGCAAGTGATCTCAATTCTCATTTTTGGTCAACATGCATACCAGTACTTTATTCATTTCTTCAAATTGAATATTAAATTACATTCACAATTCATTCATCCTTTGGGGTCCACTCCCCTTAGGATTTAAGTTCAATGTCTAACTTTGAAGTTTTCAACACATACTTAGGGGGTGTTACACTTTTCAAACCCATGCTTCTTTAAATTATATATCCAATATATCCTCGAATTTATGTAGAACCTTCATTGCCTTCTGATAGATAAAACTTTTCCCACCGATACATGTGACTATGAGTTTTGAACATCTATACATGTGACTATGGGTTTTGAACATCTAAATTTGTTGGTGAACCTATTAGTGAATAAACATACAAAAATTCATTAAATTTTATTTCTTTCTTTTAAATTACTTGTTGTTTTATGTTAATATTAAATTGGATAATTAATCATTTGTATGAAAATACTATTAATAATATATATTTTTTATAATTTTTAAAATAATTTGAATTGTTCTAAAAATTTTCTATAGTTTTTATCTTTTATTTTTTTATATGAAAATAGCTCACAACTTTCTTGATATATGACATATAATTATTAGTAAATTTATGAAAGTTTACTACTTGTTCTCCCATCTATAAACCAAGTCACAACAAAAATATTTAAATATTAAATATCTTATTTTTCATAAAAATCAGATTACAACAATTACTAATTAAAAAATCCTTAAAATATATTTAATATAAAATTTTAAAAATAAAATATAAATATATAAACATTATACATTTACTATATGATAAATTTATTTATTTATTTTTAAATTGAAGGTTTAAACTTATAGTTACTTCCATTAAAATCAAAGCCACAAATATTTATATCTAGACTAGATTAATGCCTTCGAGGAAGGAAATTAATGGGTTGAATGTAAATTTAAAAATGCTAAATGCTTATGATGAGATGATGGATATAAGATACAACCGTTTTGTATTTGGCATTGAAATTTCACTTATGTGATCGATTCATATTATTGAGATGAAACTTATTATCCATGAGAACCCTAAATAAGAAATGAAGAGAAGAAAAATCCCACACCTTTAGAATAAATGATGGTTAAACGTAGGTAAAGGCAAAAATCTTTCAAAGGAATTGGATATAAAAGAAAAGAAGAAAACATGTATTGAAGCCGTGCATTTATCATAGGATTTACTATTTAATTTATTGATAGTGTCCCGATATTGTTTTATATGAGATTAATAAATAACTTAAATTTAGTTTAGTTTTTATATTATTAAATAATGATAAAATTTATGTGAGATTTAGGAATAATTTTTATCGGGTAGTTGTGTCATGTGTTAGGGGATGCTAAAAAATTAATGTAGTTGAAGGCTTGCTCAGCCATCCCTATGTAACTTTGATAACTTAAATAAAATTGAGAAAAACTATATTTTTAAATATATATAAAAATTTTGTGACAATATCTCATTTTCTCTTAAATAATTTTTTTTGAGTAAAATGAATCTAATTATATAAATTGTGAAGATATATTTTTAGCATAATGATATTGATTAATTATATAAGATAACATATAAAATTGATAGTAAATTGTGTTTTTATTTTTATTTTTTATGATTTATTATAAAATATTGCAGATATAAAAGTAAGATATTAATATAAATAATATAATTAATAATAGCATTATAAAATAAAAATTGTCATAAATTTAAATTATAATTTAGATAAATTGATTTTTTCAATATACAAAAGTATGAGAATAATTAATATTAACTTAACATAATGACCTTTTTTTATATGTTTTGGTGGATGAAAATGATTTTTTTATATTTGAGAGTGTAAACTTTTATGATCCATATCATTTTAAGTTATAAATTTTCTACGCAATCCCACAGAAAATCGTAGTTCATAATCACGAGAATGAGGATTTGGCTGATCATTTAGATAAATATATATAGTGCAGAGATGGCAACAGTCAAAACCCTAAGATAATAGGAAAAAATAAAATAATTAAAATAGACTTTGAGAAAATAATATTTAATTTTTTTTAATTAACAAATAAAAAAAAATAAACTAAAAGAGTAAAATGAAAATAAGTCAAAATTTAAAATTAAAATAGTGATAAAATATAAATTAAATCATAAAAAATATAACAACAATATACGAAAGAAACAACCAATACAGAGGATCAACCAAAAAAATAATATTAATAAAATTTTTAATATCAAATTGTAATTTTTTTTACAACTTTTATTACCCATTATAACAATTTTAATAGATTAATATATATAAAAAAAATAGTAATGTATATATATATATATATATATATAATAAATCAATAAATTTTTAAATAATATAAAAATGACCAAAATAAGTAACTAATGCGGAATAAATCAACATATCAAAATCGAACCAAAATCATGAAAACTAGGAATAGAGCGAAGGGATCCAACACCTACTAATCTTCTACCAGTCATCGAGTCATCCCTACTAAACAAACTATATTTTTTCTCTATTTCAATAGCTTCCCTGAATTTTCCGTGATAAAAATGAATTATTAATATTATGATCAATGTATGTGGCCAGTGCTTACTAGGATGGATGGGCACTGAGAAATTCCTCGGTTTCCCTCTAAATTAACTATCAGGGAAATTACTTAACTACGAAAGTCTAATTGTTTTTTTACTTATGATTGTCGTATGTCTCCAACTACCGCTAAACCATCGAAGTTTCTTTCTTGTCGTATTTTCCAGGCTGTTAAGCCATTTTTTCCGTGTCATAAAAATCAATGATGTCTTTCTCTGTCATAAAAATGGGTGATGTCTGTTCCTGCCAGCTAGTTACCAAAAATCTCACAACAAATCCACACAAAAGAGGATAGTTTGAAAGAGACAACAATGACACATGGATTTGATTTTTGTTAAAGAAACAAGACTTGATTGTTAACCCTGTGGCTACTCTCATGTCAACGGTTCTTGTAGATCAGGGTCGTTAAGTGAATCTTCTAGAACGAGAATGGGAGAGGAGGAATTTCTCATGTTAGATCTATTGGGCTGGATTTTTCCTTCCTCCCTTATTTTACAGGCTTATTTCTCCTCCACAATGATTGCTAAAAAAAATATGGATAAATTCATTATTGTGTTTATAGACTTTTATTAAAAAATAGAATAATTAAAGGTAATAAAATTTTTTAATTAGATGAAGGTTTATATTGGACACATTCAATGGTTAGACTACTTTCTGATATAATTGGAAAATAAAATAGTTTTCCATGCATTTCGGTATCACGGAGTATCTCCATAGAATCACCGGAGAATCACCATGGATGGTTGTGATATAGGCTCAATATAGAATATTTAAAAAAGAATGAACATGTCGATGAAAACTCAATTAGATACTTGATCATGTGTTTATTAAGGGAATGTATTTAGAAATCTCAATTCTTACATTTTCTATAGTTAATATTTGATATTATTCATAGGGGTGGTAAGAGGGGGAGGGATTATCTTAAATCCCAATGGAGCACAAGAAGTAAACTATGCTTGGAGGTTGGGCCAAAAAATGAATAGTCTTGCACAAATATATGTATATCATCTTGGCCTTCATTTAACCAAATATCATGATATCTCTTCAATAGTTACCTTGGGGGATTCACTCATCACAATCCAACACCTTCAAATGGGTTCTCTTCCATGGAATAATGTCCACTCCCTTCTCCTTCACAGAATTAATAGCATCCTCGAGTCATTCTCACAAAATTATTATTTTCACATCCTTCATATTTTTTAAACAAAGGAGGGATTGAAGAAAATCAAGTGTGCCACCTTGAAGCATGAAAATGTGAATAATAATAGATCACTAGGTTAGAAAGTTATACCATGGAAAATTCAAAGGATGTTACTAGACCCACCTTTATTTTTTGGATTGATGGAATAAATTAGTATAACTATCATGCTATGAAGGATTGTATATGCACCCTTCTTCTATATTTGATGCTTCCCTTCTTTGTAAGCAATCTGGTGACTCACAAAATGGCATTGGGAATTTGTCACATTGTATGAGGTGGAAACATGTGGGGTTGAATGCCATGATATGACTTACTTAACGCATGAAACGTGGATTGAATCCAGACTCCTATACTCTTCCTACTTCATCTTCGTACCAAGCATCATAGCTAACAAATGCGTAAAATATATGAATCTGGCATCGATGTCTCTCCTTGAAGCGAAGGATCTCAGTCAATTTTAATTTGCATTCATGTTGGCTGATATCATGATAATGATGTAGGGGTTGGCTCGATATTGTACCAATTTGAGTTGCAGTGGCCTATATTCAGTCTAGTGGGTATTTCTTTCCTTCATTTTCTTTGTTTTTCAGTTTTCATCCAAGTTTGGGAACCTCCTACAAAATGATAGGAAGTTCGCTTACCCTTCTTCTCTTCAATGGTACAAGCTTGGAACTCTCTTTGTATTTTCTAGATCTAGTCCCTCCTTCATTTTTGAAAATCATTGGCATAACTCACTCTTGGATGAAGTAGTAGTACAAACACTCCAAACGATGTTAATTTGGAAGTTTTAATTTCAGCTATAGTTTCTTCCAATTCTACCTGAAAGATTTCTCTGCCACCCTGTGCATATATTGTAGTAATTCTAGTTGAAAAATGGAGTCATCTACATGGTTCCTCTTCTCTGATATTATCCCTCATGCCTCTAATCGGGCACTCTCTATAGAGGTATTTTTTATATGGTGATTTCTTTTCTATTATGCCTTCCTTATTTAGTTGGTATGCTTTGTCTCTTTCTCCTTGTGGATCTCTTTTATGGTGCTACACCACTCTAGGATTTCATGTGTCAAGGGCCTCCCCTGTCAAATCCTTTAATCCACTCTAGGTGTGCATGTTTTTCTTCACAATTTTGGGCTTAGGATCATAATGGGGACAAAGACGCTTCCTCTTCTCCCTTTGTATGCTCCATCCCCAATAGTCTCTTCACTAAGAAACCCCGCCCCCCTCGGTCCCCCTTGTCGATAGTCATGATGAGATCAATGACCTTCACCAATAGTGTTTTAAAATGTTTTCCAATATTATCTTCTTGAAAAATGAAGATCAATGTCACCAACCTAGGATAAATCAGTTGTAAGATGACCTTGATGGGGTCTTTCGTCAACTTGCAGACTTGCACTATCACAGAAATTCAAATGAAAATTGAATCAAATATATCAGTGCCCTTGGTGGCCCCTCGAATAATATGTCCATTGACACTCCATATCTTATAAGCTATGATTTCATACTATATATATATATATATATATATATATATATATATATATATATATATATTTATGGTTAGTTCTGTCCAGTGTATAGTAGTAGAAATTTTTGCATTATGTATCAACACTATAGGAGTAATCGGAAGAAACTTGATGTAAATTTTAAATTCCTTTCATGATCCTTCTTCAATATATTGTACCTTGGAGCTAAAAACCATAATTTCTCATATATATATATATATATATATATATATGATTTTTGGTTTGGTTGTTAGTGACTTAATTTGATAAATTTATTTTAAAACTAACATATCTCCTAATTTTAGGTGTAGTTGAGATATTGTATCAACTATTTATATTTTTTTGGGATATTCAATTTAAATTGAACCCAAAAAAATTGTGAATAGATAAGGAAACCAATGGTATACATAGAAATAAAATAAAAAAATTATAAAAGACATAAAAAAATGGCATGCTAAACTCTCTAGGATTGACAATTTCTTTCCCAATATATCAATGGAAATTTTGTATATTGATATTAATGAATGTTACACTATAAATATATATATTTGATTATGAACATAGAATATAAGCCAAATTTTATTCACTAATAAAAAGTGCTTTAACAATACATTCATTTATAAAAAAATCATAAATTTAGGTGGTTTTCTAAAATTTGTAACATTTAATCAGAATATTAAAAAATCAATTAATATATATATATATATATATATATATATATATATATATATATATATATATATATATATATTATTTTCCTTTCTCCCATACAAGGTTTGTGCACTTCTTTTAGGATATTGTCTTTTTGATAAAATGTTTAAGATTATTCAACATTATAATTGTAGATATAAGTAGATTGTGTTATTTGTAAATATAAAAAAATATAAAAATTTAGATTAATTTTTTTTATCATTATAATAATTATGTATATCTGTGTTGGTAAATATTAGTTATCGATTTACTAAGTAGTGAGAGAT
This sequence comes from Pinus albicaulis, assembly GCA_034641835.2. Classification (NCBI taxonomy): domain Eukaryota; kingdom Viridiplantae; phylum Streptophyta; class Pinopsida; order Pinales; family Pinaceae; genus Pinus; species Pinus albicaulis. The sequence continues at coordinate 232,364,369 of CM076569.1, forward strand.
ATTAAATATTTTTCTTTTTATTAGAAAGGAACTAAAATATTTTATTTTTAATTTTTTCTTAACATTAAAATATTTTAATTGGTTTAACATTTAGATACATTATATATAGACATATTGTTGGAATGTGTAATTTTTACTTGTCTTCAGTTGTGACTTTATATGTATAGAGTGTGTTCCTATTTGTTAGGTTAGCTAAAACTATGTTCCTAGTTTGATGTGAGGTTGAGATATTTCCTCAACCAACTTATTGTGCATCCAAGATAGCTTCCCTATCTTCAGACTATACATCATCTATATATGTAACATTACTTGATTAATGTAATACAGTGTGTATTTAAGTTTTTAAGTCATATATATTAGTTAATATTTATTCAGACATTTTATTTAGACCTATACTAAAATATTTATAACTGAACTAGATTTTTTATTTTTATTTTTTTATTAACTTTTTAGTATTTTGATATAAAATTATATTTTTTAACATAGACATCAAAATATTTTGTTTATAACTTCAATACTAAAAGTGAAATATTTTTACCACATCCCTTTAATATTAGATTATTATATTAATAATCATCTTTGTTTTTATTATAGGAGACATTATGTATTTCCGCAAATAACTCAATATCTGGATTTTTGTCTATCATCAATGTGGAGTTGACAAATCTCTTTCAAAATAAAAATAAATATATTGCAAATAAAAATAATGTTTCATATATTAAAAATATAAATGAGTATACGTATTTACTGATTTTTAATTAAAATCATTATAAAAAATAAATATCGCACTCTCATCATACAACCTAGTATCAAGGAGAAAAAACACACACACATATATATAAAGTTGGTTATATCAAAATATTTCAATTCTTAGAAAGAAGAAGTAATTGAAAATAAAATAATTAGATTACTTTATAATAAAATTAAAATGTCAAATGAATTCAATTATTAATATTAGATTGATATTTGGAATTCCAAAAACATTGATAATCATTACAGTTTAGCAATTTTCCAAATATATTTAGAAGTTAATTTAGTCTAAAATCTAACAAAGATTTGTTGAAAATGAAAATTTAAGTTCTGTAGTTTACATAATCCAAGTTTCAAATATTACATTCAAAGTAGATAATACATTGAGTGGGCCTAGTGGTTAAGTGAATGAGTTTCTTTCTAAGAGGTCATGGGTTAAAAACCAAAAAGTGTTAGAGAATAGAGGGGGTAGAGTATGCATGCCATGGTAAACCTATATACATAAACCATGAGAGGGATTAAATATTTTGTGGTGCATAAAGAATTTTCTTTTATCCTAATTTCTCATAAAAATAGATCCTTTCCATTTTAATCCTACTTTTTTTTTTCTCACATTCTAGAAAAAAGGAAAACCTAACTCACCACCAAAATTAGGAATAAAATTTAATTTGATGAAAAATATACCTTATTTCTAAAAGTTTTGCAACTTATGGTAATTTTTTTTATTCCAAAAAATGTATTTTCACATAAAAATTTTATTCAAAAAAAATTCTAGAAGCCTAAGGTTAAGTATACCACTATAAATATATATCAATAGTGGTATGAAAAAGATTGAATATTTTGAAATATAAACCTCTTGAAAGTGAAAAATTTGAAAAACACTTTCCAAGAAATTTGATTTTTCTTACTGCTTAATATATCATTGATTGAAATAGATTCATATCCACTATATATCTATATGTATATATATAATGTCTATTTTAAAATATTCTAAATGTATCCAAACAATAAAAAATCATTTTCGAACATAGAATAGACACGTTGCACAACTCTCCCTTTCAATGTGAATTCTTTCCCTTTATTTAAAATAAATTAAAGCAGAAAAACTTTAAAAAAAGCCAAATTGTAGAATCATGAAACTTCTTCAAATAATTTAACCATAACAATTTCTTTATTTCAATTGTTTTATAAAATATTTAAATAGTATTTTTGTTTAATTATATGTTCATAAAAATTTCTTGATTTCAATTTCTTTATAAAATATTTAAATAGTAATTTTTTTTAATTATATATTCATAGTAGGCATATTTTTTTATTAATACTTTTAAATACAACATATTAATTTTATATTAAAATCAAATTCATTTTATATCTCTTTTCACTTTTCATTACTGATATTAGCAAGTAATTTATCTTTTTCTACATTTTTTGGCATTTAAATATTTTATCATGGTGAGTATTAAAACAATTATTGTTTTTTTACATTTTCTCTATATATGTGAAACTAAAATTTTCCCTTTTAAAGTATCATAAAAAAAAGATTTTCTTTTCATTATTTTATTTCTTTAAAATTGCTATAATATTATATCAAAATATCTTATCTATGAGAGAGTGAAAGTGAAATATTTTTTTCACATCTCATTCATGTTGGTTTGCCTTACCAATATAGATGCATATTAATGGATTTAGAGAGATCAAATCTATTAAGGTACATAAATGGATTGTTGAAACAACATACCTCAAACATGAAATTCTAATAAATATTTTCTTGATTCAAAATTAACACTTAAAATATAGGTTAAAATGTAAAATATTTATACTTGAGATGCTATCACAACATTTTTTTTCCAACTAATTTATATAATATAATACATTTTATTATTATTATTATTAGTAGTAGTAGTAATATTTTTTTAAACACATTTCAACATTACTCAATTTTACATATTGAAATATTTTATTTATGATGGATATTGAATTTTTTAATTATTATTAATATGTTTTAAAGTGGCATAATAATTTAATATTAAAAATTGGATGAATTACACATCGTTTTTTTTACTAGTAAGGATAAATATTTAAATAGTTTATTTACATATTTATTGAAAAATGAAAATACAAATAGTATGTATTTTATTTGTTATTTGTTTAAATTATTTTAAAATAATTTTAAAAGTTACTATAATTATTTCTTATATTTTATAAATATCGATATATTTTATTTATAATTGAGAGTGACAATAAAATATTTGTATTCAAATATTTTTACCATATGTAATTTGTATTGTGCTGTAATATCAATAACAAACCAAACAAACACAATTATAGTGGGAATATATTATATAATACTTTTGAGTAAAATTAACTAAATATGTATATTTGTTCTCATATTAATTCACATTATTTTTTAAATTATCTTTTAATTTAAACAATATTTTATTTCTATAATATCATTTTTTTATTTAAAAAATATTTTACTTTTACCTCGATTGGGGTGCCAAGAAGGAAGGGCAGGGTGTGGGACTCCAACTGGTGGATGATCTCTACACACACTCAAGCATGAAGTTAAGGCGGCAAGGTGGTGGCGGTCCTTTCCATTACCGATCATTAATGCGCATGTAGGGAGGCATCAATCGTCATCAAAAGGTGTCATGAGTTTTATGGAAGGTGGGTTGGCAGTGCGATGATGGTTATGATAAACCTAGTATCTTGTTTAGAAGTAGTATTACAGAGCAGAGTCCCTTGCGAAGAAAGAGCAGTGTTACAGTCTAGTGCAACCTTATCCAGTTCGCGTTAGAGAAATTGCAAGAGAAATATTATAGGCAGCATTGGAGGAAAATCAATTGGTATGTAATTGTACTACTTCCCATCATATTACAATTCGACTTTCATTTCCCCACTCTACAAAACAAAAAAGAATGTCATCCTTGTCTCTCTATTCATTTTGTGGTTTATTTGGATTCGAATTGGGCCAATTTCATGTCAATTCGTTTCTCTGGATGCTATAGAAAAGTTGAGGTTGTTAGTTTGAAAATTGAACCTCATTTTTGCAGTCCTCCGTATTTTAAACTTTGAATTTTTTGTAGTAGTATTCTCTCTGCTAGTATCTCTTCGTATTTTCCTTTCAGCCTCATTAAAAACTTGGCACTAGTCACTAAGTCCTTTAATCTTTCATTCAAACTCAATAGGATTGGTAGGATTCATTACATGTAGCTTTGTTTCATAAATTTACTGTGGGTTTGCATTTGGATAAATGTCTGTCACTGTCTTGAGAATACTTTCATGATCAGGTCTATCAATGTTGCATCGGTATTTGTTTGATTTTGGATAAGATTGATAAGCTCAATTCCATTCAGTCTTCTTTTGGATTTCAACATCTGTCATATGGATAATTAGTGGGGATAAAATATTGGTATTTCGGCTTTCCTAGGTGGGGTAAGGGTTTTTTTTTGGGTCTGCATTGTCAAGGGTTGTTATAATTTATTCCGTGGTGGAATCGTCTTTCGCACCAGTCTCCTCTCTGGAAAACTCAATTGTCAAACTGGTTCACTGCGGTTTTTTTACTTAACAATATTGACTGTCATAAAACCCTGTTCGCAAAGATTTTGGGGATTTTTTGGACTCCAGAGGAATTCAACAGAGTTTCTTTGGTTCATATTGTTGATCCCTCTCTACACACAGGGCTTCTATCCATTTTTTTGGGCGCAGATTCTTGTTGGTTGATCATGGTCAAAAGCTAAAATGGTAGAGGCAAACAAAATAGACAAATCAATCAATCTATTGGACCAAGAAAAAAGGGGAAGGAAGACAAATGAGCAAGTTCTGGAGAATATAGCCCATGTGTATGAATCTGTGAATTTGGTTCATATATGAAATACAATATATGGTTGGGAAAGACAAACTAACAGTGAAGATGAATACATGAAGGAACAGAATGCCAAAATGGACTTTATATCAAACCTAGGAAGCACAAGACATCATGTATCCCTCTTCCAGCAATCATTTAAGACAATTCTTCTATGCTTTTTTAACTTCAACAATTGAAGTAAGACATACATGATATGGTGAAGGTTCAAATCCAAACAAATGACAGAATTGGAAAGATAGAGCGACAACTTCAAAGTATACAACGAGGGGAATTGCTGGGCACCATAGCGAAGGACCCAACCCCTGTGGATTCTTCTGATGGGATTTCTGTTCAAATTATAGTTTTTTCTCACGTTTTTGGGGGATATTAATAATAGTTTATGTTTTAGCTTCAAATGTTATGGACATGCTAAAGTGATTAAAGTTGTAGTTAGAAGAGAAAGACAATTCATGTTTTCGTAAGCTTTTAACTCCTTACGGTGGCCAATAGACCTGGTTTCCTTCAAGTAGGTTGAGGCTACCATAAATGATACAATATGTATAACAACTTGGTCTATACAAATATGAAAATAAAAGGGTACTACGAAATTTACAAAAATAAAAAAAAATATTTTACTTTAATTTAAAAAAACATATAATATGAAAAGTATAACAAAATACCTCTAAAATATAAAATATGATTTTCACGCAATACATACCACTTATTTATAATCAAATAATGAAATCATATAAAGTAATTCAATCATCTCTAAATATTTTATATTAATTTTTTTTGGGGGGTAATTTTTTAAATATATTCCATAATTTTGTATCCAAATTTCTCACATAAAAGATGTAATCAATATCGTACTTATTATATTTTAATTTGCAAAGATTTTGCAAAATATTAGAATTATGAAAAGGATAACGTAGAAGAAGAGGGAATCAAATGTATAAATATTAAGTTTGACTAATTTATCCCTTTTAGATAAAATAAATCTCATTTTCCTTTATTCTCTCGTGTCTTCCCATTACTGTATAAATAATTATTATAGTGTGCCCATTACTGTAGACATAATGTTTAGCGTGTCTATAGGCATGGACGTTATGAGTTCTCCATGTAAATATAGGTTCTTTTTCTGAAGTGTCATGAGTGTCTATTGGTGTAGACATAGAGGCTCTAAAGGGTATAGTGTTTATAAAAATGGGTGTTATGATTTCTTTTAATATAATATAATATTTTATTCTAGTGTACTATGAGTTGAAAAAAATCACTACATTATGTATTCCATCGTTTGTATCAAATTGGCCCCCATCATTGTAGAGCATGCTCAATAACAACAAAAAATGATAAGCACCATAGAACTAGCCCTTAATCGAGATTGGTGCACTAAGATGTCTCTAATGACAATCAAAATCATATTTATTCACTCTACTTTTTATTTAATTAAATTTTATTTATATTTTATTATATTTAAATAATTTTATTTTAAATTATTTAATATTTTTTATTTTAAATTTAGATAAATATTTCCATTTAATTTTAAAATAATTTATATGAAACTATCAATTTAATTAATAATTAAAACAAATCTAGATGGACTCATAGAACAAGGCACATTTAGTGTAGGAGGAAGGGAAGTGAGACTTCCAAGGGATGTCGTAATAATTCATCATGGAAATTAAAGAAAATGGTGGTAAGGTAGTTGGTCGTATAGAAAATTTGCGAGACATGTGAAAGTTAAAGACTAGACAGGGTATTTCTATGATAATTTTATTTATTAGGGAATTTTGAGATCTAAAATGTTCCTCTTAAGGAAAATATAAAATAATAGTGGAAATAATAAAATAATAATCATATCATCAAATTTTAGAGGGAAAAAATAAAAAACTAATTTTCCAACTCTTATTTTCAACTTATCTCTCCATGGATTTACTCAAATTTCGAGCGGGAGGACTCATTAGATGAAAATTTTATTTCCTCATCCAAGGATAACCCACGTTGCATACTTTTCATGGACACTACTACATGAAAAATGACAAATACATGAAAAAACATGATTGCAATAACACTTTTTCATGTATTTCTCATTTTTCATGTAGCAGGGTACATCGAAAGTATGCAAAATGGGTACTCCTTGGATAAAGAATAAAATTTTACATCCACCGATTACTCCTATAAATTTTAGTAAAACCTTCCGAAGATAGGTTCAAAATACAATTTGAAAAAGTAGTGTTATTATTTTATTATTTTTTAATCTTTTTACTTTTTTACCCTGAAAATGGTGAATCATCCCCCATGGTTGACATCATCATCTCAAATCCTATTGGTTCTTATAATGTTTATTTTGGGTGTAGATTTTTCTTAGGAGGCCCATTTTAGACCTCAAAAGTTCTCTAATACCTAGTTAAGTGAGTGTTGGAGGGTTGCGAGAAATTCATGTAGTATGCATAGGTTTCTAGCCTATGCATGCTCGTTCATTTCAATACATCAAACAACATTGAAGATGTTGGGAAGAGGGGTTGAAATATGGTTGTGTTCAAGGTGTTGAGTAGTTGGGTTTTGTACCTTGGGAAGGGTCTGAGTGGTGAATTCCCTTGTGAGAGGCCATGCGAGGGGTGGACCAGGACTACGTGGCATTCCTTCATTGCAGAGGTGAATTTTTCAAGAGAGCTCTTCTATATAGGCGTGGTAAGTGCCAGAGTTTCCTTCTTTCTCATTTTCTCAATGCAACGATTTGTGTACTGATGTGGTGATAGATTGTTTTGGGTGGGATGTTCTTTCTAAGTGCTTTTGGGATTATGTTGGTGCCGTAATTATAGATATTGTAGTCTTGGGTATATTTTCTATGGTGATGGTTACTTTTGAAGTCAAGCATGGTCATTTGTGGCTGTGGTTTCATAGTGTCTCACATGGTTTCTCTTGGTCTCTAGTGGTGTGGGGTATTTTCTCCTCGTGGAGGTTCTGGGTATTGGGGGGAGGGGAGGATGTATTATCATTAGCATTTGGGCATAAAATTATTAGATTCAGGGAGGTTGTTTCTATGAAAACCAATGGGGAGCACCACTTGGGTGACCAAGGAGCTCAAGTGGATAGTTCAAACAAGCTTCAATGGTTAGTATTATGGAGTGGTATGCTTAGAAAAAGGGGTTGTGCCAAGTACGGTGGGCCTGCCGTGGAGATGTTTTGTACTGTGATGATAGGGCGAGTACCGAGGAAAGTGGGGAAAGTGATTAAACTTGCCTCTATTGATGAGTTGGCTCACAATAATTTTCCAGCAGTTGGACCACCTTCACTGAAATCCATTGATAAGAAGATAAAAAATATCTTGTTGATTTTGGTACAGTTATGCTAGGAGCGACATGATGACAAGAATGCAGATATTTCCTTTATGAATTATTTACAACACATCTAATGGGTTATTTTGGTAATATTGGATTCAGTCCTAAGGAGCTTGAGATGCATAGTTGGGAGGTTAGATCAAATTGAAAGAAGAATTGTTCACTTGGAGTACCATGCTCACGGGGGATCGAGACACCCTGACCCTTTAAACATCAGGAAATTCTAGAATATTCCTTATAATATCTACTGTTGGTTGGTTATTTATGTATTGTCATTGTTTTTTGGAGCTTATGTCCTTTTGAGATAAGGGCGCGCTATATTTTTGGCATTTTTTGTCAGTTTGTATTTATCTCTCCTGGCCAACAAATCTAGTGGAGGTGAGGCTAGGAGAGTACTACTTACATTACAAATACTTTGTAATTTATTTAAAAACTAACTTAATCCATTTGATTGGAAAAAAAAATTAATAATTAAAAAAAAACTAAAATAAGTGCATTTTAAATAAGTGATATACCAGATATCATTTTTTGGGATTAAACCATGTTAAGTAAGTCATTCATCTATGAACATTTCCATGAGAGGTAGTCTTAAATGACTAATTTATCATGATTTTTGAATATTTCATTTAGAACTCATTGCATCGGGTGATGCTCAGAGGGGTGAAGAAGTGGGATTGAAACTAGTAAAATTAATCACATAGTGTCAAGCATCACTTCTGGGGCTTCCACCCGGTAACAAAGACTTCCCAAGAGGTCACCCATACTAGATAGCCTCTAGCTCAATTGTGCTTAACTGTGGAGTTTTCCCCAAAATCAAGCCCACTTAACTTGCTACCCCATTTGCAAAACCTTAGCAAATATTGTGCCTCATGAATGATTTAAGTAGAGCTCCCTTCACTCTTTGTATTTAAGTATTGAGGGGTTTTTGCAGTGCATTATACCTCTAAGTAGCTGTGTAAAAACCACCTATATTTTATTAACATATAAAATAATTTTGTAAGAATGTTTGCCTTTCCTATATTTAATATTATCAATAATATATTTAAAAAATAATATTTAAGAAAAAATGGTTATATATACAATACTTTCGCTAGAAAGGTCATGTTATATATATATATATATATATATATATATATATAGTTAAAAAAAAGTGATGTTAAGTCAAAGAAATAATTTTAAGCTCTTAATTCCTATATATATAGGAATTCTAAATTGGGTGAGTTTCATATTTGCGTGACATGGAGCCAATTTCAACTTTTCTAAAAATGCATGCATATGCGTCTTCCACACGCATAGGTGAATGATAAGGATTTGAACCATACACCTCCTCACACATAATAATTCATTTGCATGGCTCAATTAAACATGCTCTAATAATATTTAATTAACATATATCATTATTTAAATAATGTTTTTCTTTTAAATGCATTTTATATATATTTTTTAAGTATATTTAAAAATGAAATAATTTTGAAGATGAATATAATTTTTCCAATTGTATAATAACTATTTAATAATAAAATAAAGTTTAATATAGATATGTTTTCTCTCCTCTTGGATCTGGGTGATGAAGCAGTCTGAAGCTCCCATCCCAAGGCCTACAGACAACAATCGCCACATGGCTCATCCTCCGCATGAAGTGGCACTCCCAACATTCATTCATCCTTGTACGAGTGAGTGGCCTCAATATGTGACTCCTTTGCTACCATGCCCCAACATTAAAATGACCTTCCTCTATGTCCATTCCTTCCTCCAAGTCAGACTCTCCTTCTATCACTCGCCTTGGTGCTTTTCTTGGCCTAGTTTTTGGAATTTTGTTCTGCAACCTCCCGACCATGAATCATGAAAGGGGGATAATTTGATGCCCCTACAAAGGGAGAGGAAGGGGACACCCCCCCCCCCCACCTCCTTTGATGACACCACCATTATAGCTATGTTCGACAGCGAAATTACTGACTCCATTCCTAGGGAAGTCCTGGTTATGAAGGAAGCTGAATTACGCAGGGGTCGCTAGATGCTGTGCGAACTAAGGAACATCCTCAAACATGAGCTCAAGGAGTGTGCCCATGATATATTGTGAGTTTTTGGCTCGATAGAAGAACTCCTCACACATCAAGTTCACATTATTTAATCTTCAGGTGGCTGCCTAGGGACATTTGTGTGGGATTCTCACCCACATTCCTTCCTCCTCTTCCGCACATCTTTCCTCCTCCCATTCTCCACCTTTTGGCTCACCCTCCCTTCCCTTCACTTGCACCTTTGTGTCCTATTCCCCTCCCTCCAAGGAAGCCAAATCCTTGGTGGTTGATGTGCCCTTTCCTCCTCCAATGTTGTATTTTGGAGGAGCACGCCATGGATACTCGTAGCTTGCAAGCTCATGGCACAACCCAGGTTCAATGTGGTTCCAGTGTAGCAACCATGCAATTTCAGTGTGACAGAATATATCTCTCTTTGACATGGTGACTCCTAGTTGAGCCTTTCCTCTACAATCTTTCCTCTCTACAGGCCACTCTTTTTCTATATTTTTTAAGGTGGACAACACAACGCCCTGAAGCTCTTCGGTTCATAATGCATTATGTTTTCGCTCGTATGCATCACTTTTGTAATTTCATGCATAAATTATGTATTTTCTATTCTCATAAGCATGATTTTAGTCAAAAATTCTTGAGTTAAATAATCCACAAAACTACAAGGCTTTGGTTTCTCCCTCTTGCAATAGAGTACTTATGCTGTACATCTCTTGTTTCCTCCTTGAGAAGCAGAGATTGCACTCTTGTCTATACTTTTAGTAACTTCTCTCATGTTAATATAATGTGAATATATTTTCTTACAAAAAAATGTTTTCTCTCCTCTATCATTTTTTACTATATAATTTTAAATTTAATATAATTCAATGAAATTTCACTATTGATAAGATAGTATTTAAAAATAAAAATATATTATATTATAATATTTTATACGTTATTACTTATTTTTATTTCAACTAAATTTATAATAGTGATTTCAATAAATATATTAATTTAATTTAATATAATGATATTTCAATATAAATAAGACCAAAATCAACCTAGGTTATTCATTGAGAGATTCAAAGAAAATGTAAATATTTTTGTATATATGAAAAGATTGTATATTGATCTCGAGATACTTTTTTCACTTTTTTTTATCATAGAAAAAATATTAAAGAACGTCAATTTATTGTTTTCCTTCTTAAGGCCTCATAGACGATATTGGTCTTTATGGACTTTGACTACAACCACCATCACCATCGTCATTATGAATTATTATGTTTGATTATTTAATTTTTTTTCTTAAATTTTTTTTAACTTTGGTAATAATTATTTTTTTTTAAAACGAATAGTTTGAAATAACTAAATTTTCAAATAAATTTTAAAAATCTAAGTATATGTCCACGCAGTCTTTGATAGATGGTGATTGGGTGCTCGGTTAAGGAACTCCTTGATGTGAAGTCACCAAATCAATTCCTCGGCCCGATCGGGGTTATATATTGGACATGATGAAGATGTAGTAGAGCGAAGCTTACCAAAAAAATGAAAGCTAAGTATACATAGATATGTTTTTGGATTAAATTCAATTTTTTATTAACATCTATTCTTTTATTTTCTTTTTTATTGTACTATTCTTATTAATTTTTTAAAAGAAATTAATTGAATTTAATTTGGATAATTGGAAAAATGCTATTATCTTGTCCATCTCATGAAAACTGATCAAAGGGTCAGCAGATTTTGATCCCCTGGTGGCTCCAATTTGGAATCCTATGGGTTATGGGCCCACGATATTGACTCTCTCTGCCTTTTATTTGTAGCCAAGGACTCCTTAAACCTTCTATGTACCAATAGATCCCCCAAACCATGTTTCTATGGCACCATAAAAGCTCAGTAGTGGCATTCAAATTCATTACTCGTTCTTGCGAGCTAGTTGTTGTGTAGAGGATTTATAAATTCATTTTCATTTTACATAAAAATTAGAAAAATCATGTCCTCTTTCATCATGTGCCACTTTTCCCTTCTCGAAGTTTCCAAGAATCAAAATCTTATTTGGTGTAGGTAGATACTCTTGCATAATACTCCCATTCTTGAAAACCTTCGTGGTCTACTGATATGTGTTGGCATTGCTACATATCGACCATCTCGATATTTGACCTTCTTTCTCCTCATGTATCGCTAACCTTATGCTCGACTCAAGGAGCGACAACCATAGCCTACATAGAAACCTCACAGACTCCATCCTTTGGCTTGGAATTTTGACATCTCATGTTCACCTCCTTTGGAACCTTCTTGAGCTTCCCCTACCCCTCTCTCGATGTTGCATGCTGCTGAATTCTCTCAACAATTCTAGATACAACCATATTTGTCGTCGAATTGCTCCAACAAATTCTACCCAATCACGTGGAATTGTTCCAACAACTTCTACCCAATCACAACATTCCCTGCCTTGATACCACTTGATGAAAACCAATCTATGGGTTTGCAAGTTTCGATCCCCTAGTGGCTCCACTTCAGAAGCATGTGGGTTATGGTCATATGATCTTCTCTCTCTCACCCTTCTATCTGTAGCAACGAACTCCTGAAACCTTATTTGCAGCACGTGAGCCCCGAAACCACACTTCCGCAACACCATAAAATATTGTTAGTAGCATTGAGCTTCACTACTTATCATTTTTCATTTTACATAAACATTAGAAATATAGTGTTCTCTTTCAGTTAGTCCCACTTTGCCTCCCTCAAAGCCCTCGAAAATCATAATCCCATTTAGAGTGAGTTGATGCTCATACATCACTATCTAAATTTATTTTTGATATTATATATTTACCCTTTTATTAAATATTTCTCTCCCCACACATATATGTGAAAATATAATATAACTTTTATCTCTCCGTTTTATATAATAAAAATAACTTAAACTTAATATTTTCCATAAAATATAGTTAATATTCACTTCCCCTATGTTATGAATATTAGTCGAAAAAATCTTCATAGTCTCCATTCCGCAAGCTTAACAACTATACGCTATTATCACAAACATAAATAAATATTGATGTGACATACTAAAAAAATTCTATAAATTAGAACCCAACCATATTTTCATCTATTAAATCATGAAACATCTTTTCACAAACCCAACAAGATATGACAATTTTCAGGACTTTAATCTCTTCACGCTCATCGTATTTTCACATAACGCACTCTCGAAAGGGGTTACACTAAGAGAAAATGACCTTTGAGTAATCCCCGAATCTGCATTCTCTATTATCCATTCCACTACCCTTCAACCCTAGCTTGTCGTATTTTCAGATAACGCACTCTATAAAGGGGTTGCACTAAAAGAAAATGAGCTTTGAGTAATCCCCGAATCTGCATTCTCTGTTATCCGTTCCACTACCCTTCAACCCTAAGTGGAACAAAAGCCCCAAAACTACCTTGACGCGTCATAAATTTCTAAAATGATACTCTCTATTATTGACTGTACGGTCTTTCAACCCTAGGTGGAAGAAAAGCTCCAAAACTACCTTGACACGTCATAAATTTCTAGAATGATGTAGTGGAGATACCACGCCCATGGTACACTAAGATAATTCAATGAAGAAAAGGCACCATACCGACAGCATTTTAAGATAGAGCACTTGGGAAAAGGCCCGCACTAGAATGAAAAAAACCTTTCAATCTTTTAATGATTCCCGTATTCTTCGTCGAAATGATTCAGTCCAGTCCCCTTCAACCCTAAAGTGAAAAGAGGTTCAAAACTACCGAGCGCATAATAAATTCATACAAATCATATACGACTTTGATTATGGTTGCTTTTCGAGTATGCATTTGATGACTCTAAATGCCATTTTTTTCCCCTTTTTTTCCATTTGACTGACATTGGTTACTATAAAATTGTGCCACGTTTAACATATATCCATGCTTATAATAGCTAGGATGAAGAAACCAACTCCCTTTCTCATTCTTTAAAGAATCATGAAATATGGCTTTGAGTACCATTTTTATTACCCATGACCATGTATAGAATTTCAACGGTATTTGTAAGTTTTCAAAACATAAATAAATTGTAAATTAATAATTAATAATAAAGGGAATATTTACTATAATTATTTATTATCATATTCCAAAAATGTAACTAAATTTTAAAATAAAAATTATTTTAATCAATTCTCTATTTTATTAATCCTTTTAATTTTCAATCAATTAAAATTTTCTGTGGTGTTAGGTTCTCACCCATGAAGTCATAACATTTTATCCACTCCTTAGATATGGAGTGAGTTCTTTAGTTTTAAATCTTTTTGATGTTTATTTTTTCATTTTACATATCTAATTTTATTATTTTTTATACCCTTAGTGTATCATGTTTCATGAGTACAATATTTTTTTATTATTGTTCTTGGTTGTTTATCATTAATTTATTGATTTCTTCATTCTCTGTTTAATTTTTTCTTCTTTCATGTAAATATGTGCAAAATAGAATTACAAAATTTTATGTAAAGCTAAGTGTCTTGACTCAAGAAAGAATCTAGAATATTATTTTGTTAAGATATTTTGGATGAGTTGGTTTTGTGGCTAATTGGGGCTTTGTGACTTATGAAAAGTATTAAGCTTAGGTGTTAGGTAGTTTTAGGCTGATGAATAGATGTACCACTTAGATTTTTTTCTTGAGATATTTCTCAGACAACATAATTGTTTATGTGCAAGGTTGTGTCATAATATTAGCGGGGATCTCATGCGAATTAGAGAAGATTAAGTAGGGAAGGAGAGAGAGGCTAATGAATAAAGCTTAGACAATTATGACTGTAAATCCTCTAGAAATATTCTTTTTCTAAATGGTAATAGAAGTTAAATGTTACCCAATTTTATCTATGTATTACATATTGAAAATGAGTCCCGCAATAATACCTATGTGTTATTTAAATTTATTTTGCATAAAAAATCCATTCATTGAGCTCACATGAGAGAAGGAAAGAGGAATATTGTATGTAGAGTTCGAGTGGAAGGTCTGAAAAGAGCTCGAAGGTAGAAAGAACTTTGTAAAAAACTTCGGGAGGCTAGAAACAAAAGAAAAACAAAGAAACTGTAAATTGAGTTAAGCGTGGAGAAGTTTGAATCCTGTCCCTTGGTGGAGAGGAATTTTAGTAGAGACAAGGAATATTTCAACCTCCCAACCATATTTGGCATTATTAGTTTAGACCTTACCACGTACTAGTCGGACCTTGACATAAGTCCTAGCCCACGACCTCATTCGGTGTAGTCGGACCTTGGCGTATTTTGGTGAGTGTGCAGAACTTCGACCTCAGACCCACATGAAATATCGAACCCATGATCAACAAACTATGAAGGGATTTCTTCGTTCCATGGCTGTATTTTGTTTTTTTGGTGATTTAATTTGTTATATCTACATTAGAGTAAGGGCCTCATGTTTGATTGTATTTTTCATTCGGAATTTTATGTGAGGTAGGATTCAAACATAAAGAACTTGGTGCCTCCACTGTGTAGAAGGTTCTATTGGGTTCCTAACGCATTGCAGCTATATCACGAGGTATATTTTATTTTCATTAAATAATTAGTTTTGATTTTTATTATTAGGTTCATTTTTGTTTATTTCTTAATATTTCTCATAACTTTTCTTTTATATATATCTTTTACATTTTCATTAATCACTTTTGGTTTTTCTATCTATCTTTCTTGATTCAACTACATATTTATTCCACAACTCTTCCAATTTCAACATGAACTCTTTACATGCAAACATAAACCTTCACATATTTTCTAGGTTGTATGTTATGACATCCTCATTTTGTAAGTTCAGATCCACCATCCAATAGTTGTTACATTACACGTATGTTGTCTAGAAAATATTTTCATAACACTTGAAAAATATGAAACCAACATATCTTTATCTTTTATAAGTAATCACATAGTTTAATTTTAGCTCAACATGTAGTATGAGCTCAAAAGGATCAAATTATCTCGGTACAACCACTTTCTCTTTTTTTTTCAATTTAAACATGGTTTCACTTCGAGAGATTAGATCCCTCTCCACTATTAATAAATTTAGATTAAGGGTGGATTTTTAGTTGTTTATACACAAATACACCCTTGTGTTGCATGACACATCCTATTTTAACTATAACCATTTTTTTCTTTTCAATTTATTTACATGCACACATATGAAGTTGATGTTGAAACATTTTATTTAATATTACACATATCCAACATATTTAGATGCCAAAAGGAAACATATATACATATTTAACATTGATATTGACATATTTTATTTAATCTAATTTCATCTTACTCATATTCCGATTTAGAAAGTGATTATTAAAAACTAAAAAAATTAGCATTTAGTTAAATTCTTTAATTGTACTAAAATATTTTATTATAAATGGATATTGAAATATTATTTGTGTATTAATGAATTTTTAAACGTTAAATGCAAACTCATACTGAACTCAAGAATGAAAAATACTTCTCAATACAACCATTTAAATAAATCTAAATAGTATAGTTTAATATAACTATAGATAAATCTAAAATTAAAAAATATGCATGCCCTATTTGGTATGTGTTATATTGATTTCCACGACTAGCCCCAAACACTATTATGTTGAGCTAAATAGAGCGGTGGTTGAATCCCCCCCTGCTCTGGGGTGTGCATGGGTTTCACCCCCTTTGCATGGGATCTGCTATAGCACCAAGGGAATTTTATTTTTTTATGCAAACCCAATAATGGTAGGGCGGAGCCAAGGATGGTGGAAGACCTACCCATTATTTTTCCCATGGTTTTGGGTATGATGGGTTTTCCATGTGGTATTTGACAGATCCATTCGAGGCAACTATGGCTCTGTTCTATCCAGGGTTAACGAATTAGGGCTTATGAATGATTTAACAAGTATATAATGTATTGTAACATTGAAATAAATACAATAAAAAATCAATATAGTTTTCCTTTTTTTCGGTTGTAGGAGAAAATATTTGTGTATATTGTTTTCTCACTAGTGTGTATTTTTCTATCTTTAAGAATTCATTTGCAGGTAATTTTTGTACATGGCTAAAACCTAAATTCCCTTTAAATTATGTTTCCATATAGAATTTCAATGTGCACTTTCATCAATTAGAACCTCCATTCAAAACGAGTGTATACAAATCTTTAAGAGATGTCATAAAAATGTTGAAATAGATTCTACATGATATGAGAGTTAAAAAATAATATTTTAATAAAATATAGGTTTTAAGAGTACTATAGAAATTTTCTAAATAGATTATACATCCACCCTAGAAATTAATGTTTCACCTTAAAAAACAATGATTCATACATTTCAAATATTGATTCCTTAACTTTGTCTTATATAAAACAATAAACATGCCAAATTATAGGGAAAGTTCCTCTTTTCTTAAAAATATATGTATCTCAGAGGAACCCAACAACCCACTTGACATGTAGTTATCAGTAAACCTATGTGGGTCTATGGCATGTCCTCCTCTCTGTAAATTAAGTTGCAACCAAGGGATTTGAACCTTAGATCTCTAAATTTTCTCAGGAATCACATTACTTCACTTACCAACTAAAAGGTCTATTTGGAACAAACATCATATTAAAAAAACTAATTAAAAAAATAACTTGATATCATTTTATAAACAAAAAATTATATATATATATATATATATATAAAACATTATATATATTATATTGTATTATGATATATAAAAACTCTATAACAATATAGTATATGTAATATATATAAATAATTATAAAAAAATAAGTTAAAAATTTTATTAAATTTCCAAAATTATAATAAAATTGTATTTCAAAATTTTATATTAACATTTTATAATATTATTGAATGAAAATATAGAATATATTTTTTTGAAAATATATAAAAATATGGAGATTGTAAATGTTACTTTTCACAAAAGATACTATTTCTGAAAATTTGTGTATATGAAGGAAATTTCTTTTTGTTAAGTTTTGCATATGTGACCTTTTAATAAAATTCTCCTTTGTTTCTTAGAATAATATGGAAGGTGAAAATGCTAAAGGTTCACTCAATGTTTTCATATTTTGAATGATATTAGAGTTTATATATGTTATTTTTAATAATATTTTTTTTCTTTCATATAAATGATGTGCAAGATGGAAATTAAAATGGTCGAGTATTTTTTTCATATGAGAAATCAATACAATATAAAGTTTCACTCTACTTCGTATCATATAAATAAAATTAAAGCTAAATATAAATTTGCAATCTTTATAATTAGAATCATATGAAAGATGTATATATCATTTTTTGAGAATATACTTCTTTTTCCTATAGAAAATATACACACACTAAAGATGAAGAAAGTCAGATCAAAGTCTTTCTACATATAATAAGTCAATAAAATTTAAAAGAAAAAAAAAACACCCTACAACCTTTTTTCAATGTTGCTTTCATAATATCCTTCACAATGGAATATATGGTATGATGTTAGTGGTAATGTGACATTTACCTCTCTAATTCATTAAAAAGAAATTTTATATTGATTATAATGTGAAGGAACAAAATAATGTTCTAAAGTAACTTACCATGGTATATAAATGCTAATTGTCCCTATATTTTCACTATGCAAGAATGGAAAGAGCAATCACTATTCCCATTTAAAATAGAGTAAAAAAAAGACATATTAAAATTATTTTAATGATTTCATGTATCGAATTTCAAATCAATCACATAAGATCTAGAACACTTAAATATTATTTCTGTATTCATGGATGAACATGTTAAAATTACTTTAATGATTTCATCTATCAAATTTCAAATTGATCACATAATATTTGGCACACTTAAATCTTATTTTTTTATTCATGAGTTTTCCTCATGCTTTTCAAATCCATGCTTTTTTATTTATATATCCATATATCCTCCAACTTATGTAGAACTTTCATGGATCTATGATGGATAAAAAATTTCCTACCTATACAGGTGCCTATGGATTTTGAACACCAAATTCCCTTGTAAACCTATAAGTGAATAAACATACAAAACTTCATTAAATTTTATTTCTTTCATAGATTTGATTTATTATTTTATGTTAAAGTTAAATGGGATAATTAATTTTTTTTTACTAAAATATTATTAATAATATATATTTTTATAATTTTTAAAATATTTTGAATTGATTTTTTATTTGAAGAAATTTAACAACTTGCTTGATATATAATTACTAGTAAACTTAAAGGAATTTACCATTAGTTTGTATGTCTATAAACCAAATCACAACTAATTCATTAAAACTTAGATATCTCATTTTTCACAAAATATATTAAACCTTGGATATTTCATTTTTCATAAGAATCACATTACAACATTTAACAATTAAAATATCCTTAAAATACATTTAATATAAAATTAAAATAAAATAAAATATTAAGATATAAACATTATAAATTGATTTAACAAAGAGTCCATACAGGCTGAAATTTTTTCTGACAAAGAATGGGATAACTTGTTGATGAGTTTTTTAACCCAATGTTTCGGACTACAAAAATGAGTCCATATTCAAGGGAGTTCCAACTTGCTTGAGAAGGTTGAGGAGCATTTTAAGAGCCCAGATCATGTTTAAATATAAGAGAAATGTTATTTTATCTACAATTATTAAGGAAAATAAGGTTAGAAATTGATCTTGTTCTTGATAATCTCAATTTCTCAAAACTTTTAGCTTTCTCCACCATGTACCTTCCATGGCAAGACTTGATGATATTTAATAGAGAGTCCATACAGGCTGAAAATGTTTCTGACAAAGAGTGGAATAACTTGTTGATGATTTTTTTAACCCGACGTTTCGGACTAAAGAAATGAGTCCATCTTCATGCAAGTGCCAAATATATTTAGAAGATTGAGGAGTATTTTAAGAGCCCATATCGTGTTTAAATACAAAATAAGTTTTAGTTTCTATGTATTTCTTAAGGAAAATAAGATTAGAAACTGATCTTGTTCTTGATAATCTCAATTTCTCAAAAACTTTAGCTTTGTCCACCATGTCCCTTCCATGGCAGGACTTGATGATATTTAATAGAGATTACATATAGGCTGAATTTTTTTTTGACAAAGAATGGAATAACCTGTTGATGAGTTTTTTAACCCAACATTTCGGACTACAGAAATGAGTCCATCTTCACGGGAGTGCCAACTTTCTTGAGAAGGTTGAGGAGCATTTTAAGAGCCCACATCGTGTTTAAATATAAGAGATATGTTATTTTCTCTACAGTTCTTCAAGAAAATAAGATTAGAAACTGATCTTCTTCTTGATAATCTCAATTTCTCAAAAATTTTAGCATTTTCCACCATGTCCCTTCCATGGATTAAAAAACTCATCAACAGGTTATTCCATTCTTTGTCAGAAAAAATTTCAACCTATATGGACTCTCTATTAAATATCATCAAGTCCTTCCATGGAAGGGATATGGTGTACAAAGCTAAAACTTTTGAAAAATTGAGATTATCAAGAACAAGATCGGTTTCTAATCTTATTTTCCTTAAGAACTGTAGAGAAAATAAAATTCATGTTGTATTTAAACACGGTCTAGGCTCTTAAAATACTCCTCAATCTTATCAAGAATGTTGGCACTCCCCTGAAGATGGAATCATTTCTGTAGTTCGAAACGTCGTGTTAAAAAACTCATCAACAAGTTATTCCATTCTTTTTCAAAAAAAAATTCAACCTATATGGACGTTCTATTAAATATCATCAAGTCCTACCATGGAAGGGACATGGTGGAAAAAGCTAAAACTTTTTGAGAAATTGACATTATCAAGAACAAGATTGGTTTCTAATCTTATTTTCCTTAAGAAATTTAGAGAAAATAACAGTTCTTTTATATTTAAACATGATCTGCGCTCTTAAAATACTCCTCAACCTTCTCAAGAAAGTTGGAATTCCCCTAAAGATGGACTCATTTCCATAGTCCGAAAACGTCGGGTTAAAAAAATCATCAACAGGTTATTCAATTCATTGTCAGAAAAAATTTCATCCTTTATGGACTCTCTATTAAATATCATCAAGTCCTGTCATGGAAGGGACATGGTGGACAAAGCTAAAATTTTTGATAAATTGAGATTATCAAGAACAAGATCAGTTTCTAATCTTATTTTCCTTAAGAACTATAGAGAAAATAACATTTCTCTTATATTTAAACACGATTTGGGCTCTTAAAATACTCCTCAACCTTCTCAAGATAGTTTGCACTACCCTGAAGATGGACTCATTTCTATATTCCTAAACATAGGATTAGAAAACTCATCAAAAAATTATTCCATTCTTGGTTAGAATTATAAATTTAATTTATTTATTTTTAAATTTAAGGCTTAAAACTTACAAATAATAATTTTAAACTTAAAGCTACAAATGTTGATATCTAGATTAATGCCCTCGAGGAAGGAAATTAATGTGTCGAAACTAAATTTAAAAATGCTACATGCTTATGATAAGATAATGGGTATAAGATACAACTGTGTTGTATTTGGAATTGAAATTTCACATATGTGATCGAATCATATTATTGAGATGAATCTTATTATCCATTATAACCCTAAACAAGGATATCTGGAGAGAAGCAAATCTGTGCTAATAGGTAGTGGACGTTTTGAATCTCCACTTGTAACCAACTCTATTAATTGAAAATTTTCCATTTATGTATTTATGTATAGACATGATATCCTTATTGTATTGTACATCATCATGTCAGGTCACTTAACTAATAAGCAATCAATCTCTACATAATGATCATGATGAAATGCAAAATTTATCCTATCGTATTGTCAAATAACAAAGTTCCATCTTTTTCTTATGTGGGCATCGCTGAATGCTAAAATCCAACTCGAAATTTTTGTGGCTGAACTGAGGGACGCGCAACCATTAAGAGTAATGTTGGGCGGCAGTTCGGACTGATATCCGTAAAGGATGAATGAAGCGAGCAGTTTCCTCGCTTAAATACAACTAGACAGAGCCCATGCATGGCCATGTGTCTAGGCCATGTGGCACACACTGGGCCTGCCTTATCCCTCCCTCATTTATACACCAACATCAGAGAATAATAATAGTAATGTTAAGGTTAAGTAATATTGAAATAATAATAATGTTAAGGATAAGTAATATTGATATGTATTTGCATACGACAAGCCCATGGTGTGACACATCGATCAACCACATGGTCACGCATGGGCTCAATCCGCGGGAATTAATATATGGCAACTGCACCCGCTAGATCTCCATTAATACGCTCAGTTGTCGATGAACCCACCAATATTTTAAAATGTCTCCGAGCAGTAGCTTTCCTCCGTCGCCCTCAAGTTGCATCTACCCTTCTGTGGTCTCTAACCCAAGCTCTAGAACGTCCATAGGGAGGCGATGCAGCTTCTATTTCTATAATTTCCTTGCTCCAAGCCACCACATCTCACGCAGCCTCCATTGTAGTCTCAATTTAGATATTGGGCCTTCGGCTCCTCTGTCCTCTGTGCCTTCGGCTACTCAGACTTTTTTTCATTCGGCCTTGCTTTCTCAGCCCAACAAAAACACCTCCACGAGCTCCACTATGCCTATGCGCTATCGCTGAGGAATCCTATGGTCGCTACATTGCAACATGCAGTGGTAGAGGCCGATATTTGGCCGTGAGGCGGTCATGCTCTTTAACTTTCGTTTGCACTTCAGGGTTGCACCACCACACTAGTCATTCCTCCCTGCCGCTGCCAAATCTGGAGACACTGCCCTCTCCATCCACTATTCACTCTGCCTAATTCCATTACAATTGCACCCTGGACCATCCTTCCATCATTACCACCATTTCAATTAGCTTCAAGAAGGAAGGTTCGAATATTGAGAGCCTTCGCCCCAGGAAAATGCACAGAAAATTTACCATATACTCGATTCCCTAATCGCCTTTAAGAAAATCTAAAGCTCTCCCCGTTGACCATGCTGCTCCCTCTTCCAATAGCAAAACCAAGGGCAACACCGGCGGTGGTAGCAGTGTCAGTGACAGTATCAGCAAAGATTGGTCTGGTGTTCAGGGTGGCAAAGGCAATGCATGCACCGACATCTTTCCTGAACAAGTTGCGCCTCAAGATAAGATTGATGATGACTCCAAGTAGTACAGATGCCTAGTTGTGGAGGTGCCACCGCCCCCGCACAATGACATCTAGCTCCTCCAGGTTTCTTTCAGTTCAGGTCTTTTTTTCTGGTTTACTATGTCGCTCCTAGCTATCTTCATTCTGGTTTACTTTTTGTATGAAGTTAGTTTCCTCATGGTGGGTAGCTATAGTAAAACTGGTTGGACTGGTCTCTCCTTCTAGGGTAGTCACTATTTTGATATTTTGACTTACAATGCCTCTGGAATTGGCTAGTCGAGCAATTCCAGAGGCTAGACAATCCATGTATTATGTGTTTTATAAATAGAAATTAGACTTACTTGGGAAAAAAAATATTGATATGTATTTACAACTATATTAATAAGAAACTGCAAAAATTAAATATTTTAAAATATTTCAATGTCATTTATAGATATATGTATATATTATAGAAAGAAATTAAAAAATGAAGGAAAAAAATCATTATGGTTAAAAAATTATACAACATTTCAAATAGTCTTACTATTTACATTTTAACAATTTTCTAAATAAATTTAGAAGTTAATTTAGTCTAAATTTAAGTTGTGTAGTCTACATAATCCAAACTTCAAAAAATACATTCAAGGTAGGTAATACATTGAGTGGGCCTAATGGTTAAGACCATGTGTTTCCTCCTAAGAGGTCATGGGGTTATAGTATAGATAGGGGTAGAGTATGCATGCCTTCCTAGACTTAGCAGTCAAATCACAAGAAAATAATCACACACCACCGTCATACTAGGTTTTCGAATGCAGGTCACAGAATAAATTTAATACATATCATATACATAACTGTAAGAGAACAATTATTCTACGGGTACTTCGATTTTAGGTTTCAAAAATTACAAATATTATATGTAAACTATATTATTGTTTAAAAGTTATAAAGTTAATGTTTTGAAAATAAATTGAGAAATTGTATAACAAATGAGGGTTAACTCAATTCACTGATTTTTGGTTAACTGAATGGATTTAGTTCCCATTGCTATAATGAAATTGGCAATGGGAGGTCACAACCATCGATCTTGTTTTTGTGAACGACACATTAAAAAAAATTAAAAAAACTAACCCAATGATTAATTTTCGATATTGTCTATGTAAATTGTATCCTCATATCATCCAAGGCATTTTATTTTATCCTACCTTTTTATAGAAATGGTTCCTTGCCGCTTTAATCCTACTTTGTTTTCTTATTTTCTAGAATCCTAATTTCTTTAATTGTAAGCCTTTTTACAACAATGGTTATGAAGAATGTGTTATTATTGAAATAAAATAATAAAAGAAAAATTGACTCACTACCACAATTAGGTATAGAATTTAATTTGATGAAAAATATACCTTATTTATCAAAAAAAATTCAAGTTAACACAATTTTATTTATTCAAAAAAATGTAATTTCACATAATTTTTTTATTTAAAAAAAATGTAAAAGCCTCAATGTAAGTATACCACCATAAATGCATATCAATAGTAGCATGAGAAGGATGAAATCCCTTGAGGTGTACATCTTTTTTAAAATGAGAAATTTGAAAAACAGTTTACAAGAAATTTGATTCTCCTTACTGCTTAATATATCGTTGATTGAAATGGATCCATACCCACTATATATCTGCATGTATGTACACACCAAAAATTTTTCACATTATTTAGATCACACTTTGTAATTCCTAAATCAATTCAATGGATTCGAAATTCATTTGGAAACATAAAATAGAAATGTTGCACAACTCACGCTTTTAATGTGATTTTTTTTCGTGAAAAGAAAAACCTAAAAAAAATTCAAATTTCAGAATAATGAAACTTCTTCAAATAATTTAACCATAAGAATTTCTTTATTTCAATTGCTTTAAAAAATATTTAAATAGTATCCTGATTTAATTATATATTTGTAATAGAAATTATTGTTATTTTTTATTAATGCATTTAAATATAACATATTAATTTTATATTAAAAGTTAAATTCATTTTATATCTTTTTCATTACTATTATTAAAAAGTAATTGATTCTTTTACCTTTATTTTTTAGGCATTTAAATATTTTATCATGAGTATTAATTTTTTTTTTGTTTTTTTATACATTTTATTAATATATGTGAAGCTATTTTTTTTAAGTATAAGAAAAAATAAGATTTTTTTTTTAATTATTTTGTTTTTTTAAAGTTGACATAACATTATGTTACTTTATATGGATATCAAAATATTGTATCTATGAATGAGGATGAAAGTGAAATATTTTTTTCACATCTCATTCATGTTGGTTTGTCGTACCAATATAGATCTCACCCACCACTAATTTAGAGAGATCAAATCTCTTAAGGTGTAAACCATTTTTACAATGCAAAAATAAAATAAATTGCACCTCCAATGATTGCAAGTGAGTATATATATATATATATATATATATATATATATATAGAGAGAGAGAGAGAGAGAGAGAGAGAGAGAGAGAGAGAGAGATTTTCTTAAATTTCATTTTTGAATGTATAAATGGATTCAACTCCTTGAAAATCCCTTGAATACATAGAACATTCAAACAATATATCTCAAACATAATGTAAAATATTGATACTTGAAAAGCTATCACAACATTTTTGTTTTCAACTAGTTTATATAATATAATACAATTTATTATTATTATTTATTAGTAATATATTCTTAAATACATTTCAACATCACTCAATTTTACATATTGAAATATTCTAATTATGATGGATATTGAGTTTTTTAATTATTATCAATATGTTTTAAATGTGATAAAATAGTTTTATATTAAGAATTGAATGGATTACACATATCCTTCTTACTAGTTAGGATGGATATTAAAATAGATTATTTATATATTAGTTGAAAGATGAAAATTGAAATAATGTGTATTTTATTTGTTATTTATTTAAATTACTTTAAATGAATTTTAAAAGTTAATATAATGGTTTCTTATATTTTATGAACATGGAGATATTTTATTTATAATTAACAGTGACAATGAAATACTTGTATACATATATTTTTATCATATGTACTTTGTATTGTGCTGTAATATCAATAACAAAGAGAGCAAGCACAATTATAGTGGGTATATGTTTTTTAATACTTTTAAGTAAAATTAACTAAATATGTATATTTGTTTTCAGTTTTGATTATAACTGGTATTATTTTTTAATTTACACAATATTTTATTTTTTATTTTAAAAAAGATACATGTCAACACCAAATTGAATATGGATAAAATCACACAAAGAGTTATAAAATGTTTCTTTAAACCAAACAATATTTTTTTTTTTTTTTTTTTTTTTTTTTTGTCTGAATATGGCTACTTCTATATTGATACAAAAATAGTGTTACATGGAGGCCGTGGCCTCGAGATTTCCAACCCAGTACTGAGGAATTCTAGCTTTACCAGCAGGTAATTGATCATCATTACAGTTAAGAGAGAGACCATGAAAGCTTTGAAGAGCTATAAGACTGTCAGTTCCTATCAAATGACTTACAACTGTAACTGAAACTGTAGCATGAACAGACCTTGACAAAATATCTCCTGTGGAGTGAACCAGAATAGCTAAATTTTTACAATTTCTAGCCATAGCAAAAACAAAGATGACAATTCTGGAACCTGTAGTTAGAGCAAGAACCTGGACAAAAAACAGAGTGTAACTCCCACGCAGGGGAGACCGACCATAAAACAGGACTGAGACCAAGAGAACAATAGCAGAATTAGGCAGAAACATAAGACTGTAGAAAAGCACCTGAAGGCCAATGAAAGCCAAAACACCGTCGCGCCAACCTGGAACCATCTTACTGAGCAGAGGGAGGGTCTTCCTCGACAATGAGGCAGGCATATTTATAAGGGTCCTCATCAGCAGAAGGGGGACCACTATTGCGTTCTGGACCGCCATCAATGGGAGCCGATGGACTCGCCTGAGCTCCCAGGTTGGCCTCAATGCCCGAAGAAACCAGCTTCCTAATGTCCGCCTGGGGCACGCTGTGCTCTGTCTCCATGAAGGGCTCCCGAGCAGCGACAGGGGTGGTGCAAGCCTGGGCCGATGAAACCTGATCAGTGGGAGCTGCCCGAAGATCGATGGTCACTGTGGCGAGGAGGGAGGTGTTATCAATGCTGCAGGGGAAGTGAAAACGGGTGTGATGTGAAGTCGCCCTAGACGACAAACGGAAATGCCCAGCAGAATTGAAACGATTCCGACCCCTCCCACGTCCTCTGCGCGGTGCTGGAAGACGAACAGGACCAAACACAGAAGAATATGACGAGGAATCAGAGTTAGAGGGGGAGGAACGATTAATAGCCCGCCCAAGGACTCCCCCTCGCCTGTAGCGCATTCTTGGGCGAAGGCGAGGCATTGTGTGATGATCAGAGAGAACAGTGAGGGCAGAGTGAGCTTGTGGGCAACCAAAAACAGTGACAGACGGATGCGGAAGAGTGCAGGAGGCACAATTGGATATGTGTATACCGGGCAGAATTTCCATACAGCAATTTAACACATAGCGAGACCCAGTACTGGTGCGGGAGCTGCGCTCAACCGCCGCAGGGAGGCAACAAACGCTGAGGGGAAGAACCAACACGAAATTACCAGAATTCTCCATCGTTGAAGAAGAAATGCGTCGGTTTCGGGGAGAGAGCTCCCATGTATGAGCATTGAATTGCCTGATTGCAGCATTAAAGGGCTCGATCATGCGAGGATGGGTGGCGGTGGTGGTAAGCCACGCGCCAACCCACCTAACCCCCTGCTCTGCATTAAACACTACTACCACCCGCATCCGAGAAACCAAACAAAAATTTTTAATATGTTCTAATAATTTTAATTAAAATTAACCAAACATATATATTTATTATAAATAACATTATTTTTTTATTTAAAAAATATTTTCCTTTTATTTAAGAAAACACATATATCATTAGAAAAAATACCTCTGCAATATAAAATGTGCTTCTAAGTCAAAGACATAAAAGTTATTTATAATCAAATAATGAAATCATAATTCAATCTTCTTTAAAAAAATTATATTGATTTTTTTTTTTTTTTTTTTAAATATATTACATAATTTTGTATCCAAATTTCTCACATAAGATATCTAACCAATATCATATTTATTTATCTTTTAATTTGCAAAGACTTTGCAAAACATTATAATTATGAAAAGGATAACGTAGAAGAAGAGGAAATCAAATGTATAAATCTTCAGTTTGACTCATTTCTCCCTTTTAGATAAAAGAAATCTCCTTTTCCTTTATCCTCTCGTGTCTTTCCATT
Organism: Pinus albicaulis; assembly: GCA_034641835.2. Taxonomy (NCBI): domain Eukaryota; kingdom Viridiplantae; phylum Streptophyta; class Pinopsida; order Pinales; family Pinaceae; genus Pinus; species Pinus albicaulis. The sequence goes on from CM076569.1 coordinate 232,392,721, forward strand.
AGTGTAGAAATAAGTTTAGTGTCCCCATTAGTGTAAGGTTTAGCGTGTCTATAGGCATGGACGTTATGAGTTCTCCATGTAAATACAGTTTTTTTGGACGTTATAAGTTCTCCATGTAAATACAGGTTTTTTTGAAGTGTCACGAGTGTCTATTGTTGTATACTACAATGCTATAAAGGGTATATTGTTTATTGTTTAGAAACATGAGTGCTATGATTTCTTTTAATATAATATAATATTTTATTTTATTGTACGATGAGTTGAAAAAATCACTACATCATGTAGTACATAATTTGTCTCAAATTTCCCCCTCATTGCATAGCATGCTTAATAAAAACAAAAATGATAAGCACCATAGAACTGACCCTTAATCGAAATTGCTGCACTAAGATGGCAAGTGTAATGACAAGCCAGATCATATTTATTCACTATACTTTTTAGTTAATTTAATTTTAAATATATTTTATTATATTTAAATCGTTTTATTTTAAATTACTTGATATTTATTTATTTTTTAAATTTATATGTGACAACTGCATTAAGGATGGATAACTAATTGTTAACTAGTTAAAAGACAATTTTAATTATTGTTTAAAAGAAAAATATTGGAATTATTATTATCTTGCTAAAAAGTTATTTTCATTAGTGATTAATTCTAAATAATAAATCAATTAATGGAATAAGCTTCATAAAAAAGTAAAAGTTGATGGTAAATATTTTCCAAGAACTCGAAAGTGGTTGGGGGCAATTGGAAACAATTATTTTTTGTTCTAGGAATAAGAGACTGATCCCAGTGAGGAGTAGGGGTTTTGTTCTTGAAGGAAATGAAGGGTGCGAGTATTCCAAAGCTGGTAGAGACCAGTGGAAAACACTCAACAATCGTGAATATTATTTTCGGCACTGACTGGACTGGGCGTCCTGAGGTCCCAACAGAAATATCCACTGTTAACTTGTACCATCCAAGACTAAAGCTTGGGGGAAAGAGGAGGACGTAATCACCTCTCCTCAAGGTTGGGATGACCACAAATATAAAGTTAAAAAGAAAATACAGATAAGTACATATGCAATTTCTGTATTTTGAAGATTTAATGGAATCTTGTTTGGATTTAGTGAAAACATGGTTAAAGTTATTTAGAGGTATTTATTCGTTTGGAATTAAAGTACAGGATCATACGTTGGGCATGTATATGAATGAATGAGATTCTATAATATTAATGTTGGTTAATGAAGAACTCAAAGATCGCTTTTTTAAGTTCCCCTATGTAAGTTTTATTCTGTACCTTCTTCTAAGTACAATAGTTATGACAAGAATGATTATTTCTGAAGATAATCATATGTGACTGTGTGGTAGAAAATTAATTGAATAGAAAAAAAAATTGAGATTGGAATAAAGTATTTAAATTACACTTTTACGAATAGTAAATAAAGGTATTCCTTGGGGGGGAAGATACACTGGAGTAAGGAAGGGTAGCAATGTAAACTATGAAGGAAGTAAAGACCACAAATACCCTTGATCCTTATGTAATCCTTAAACTCTACAATATGTATAAAACTGTAAATGACTACATCCATTAAAATTATGTAAAATATATTTAATAATGACTTAGCTAAACAGAGTCGGCTGTCAGTCAAGGGTTTAGGTGAAACCCCACCCCGAGACTAGTCACCTCTCATAAATTTAACTATACATAGACAGAGACAAAGGGTGGTCTGGACACCACCTATATTGACTCTTTCATAAATAAATTAGACCAAAGAACTTACAACTTAAAAAAAAATATAATCTGAGAGTTGAGATTTAACTATAGAAACGTAGGGCACATAAATATGTTTAATGGAATTGAACATGAAATAACCCATGAGTAAGCCTATGTAACAAAATTTTTGCTCGGAAAGCAAGAAATGACAGAAAATGTATAAAGTGAGAAATAACATAGCTAATAATTCTAGTTACTATAAAAGCTAAAAAAAATGGTGTTTTCAATACCAACATAGAAATATACATTGATTAACTGTGCTTAAAAATATTTATGCAATATTCAAAAGACTTGCACAAAAAATAGTGCTGGCGTACTTTCAAGTTGAATCCATAATAAAAAAATAAGTATTAAATAAGAACAATGGAGGATTCCTCAGAAGGAAACCCTCTGTAAAAATTTTCTTTATAAATAAAAAGATATGTCCATTACAAAATGGAGGAGCAACAACATTTATGTCCGAAGCCTAAAAAAAATGGGACTGAATTATATCTTCACAGTACAAAATAAACAAGAGAAAGAGGAATGAGACTCAAACTCAGATAGTCATTAATATTGTTTCCAAAGTTCTCAACCTGAAGATGATTTAGAAGTCGCCTGAGACGTTAAAATCCATTGTTGAATGTGAAATCCTAAGTACATGGAGAAAGGTTAGTGTAGTAACCATAAATGAAGCAACTAAGTAAAATACTATCTCGGATGCTAAAGAGAGCCCAGTTAATCGGTAGGAAGGCATATCTAAGAATGAAATCCTACATAAAAGCCACAGAGAGCATTACTGTAAGAAACCTGGCCCTGAAATGCTAAACAAGTATTATATTTTTTAAACAAAGGAAGAGAAGTGCCATTAAAATAATATTTTGATAAGGACATTGCTGGTCTAAGGGAAATTTGTGCCTAATCTACAACTATCGCACCATGAGCCTACTTTAAAGGCAAAAAAGACCCAAGGGAAGATATATTAATAGTAGAAAATGATAAACTGAAAAACTTGAAGTAAAAATCTTTTGATGCATTAAGGAAGATGGTACAGAAGAACAGGATATAACACCTGTACAGGAACGAGAGGAGCCATAACCGAATGACAACAGTGGATGACAAGATCCAGTAAATTCTCTGCAAATAACCTTGGCACCTCACTAGTAAATCATTGTAGAACCATAAGAAGAATAACCCTCAAATCTCTCGCAAGACAGGCGGAAGCTAAGAGAGCGAAGCCATACTTCCTAGGCATAGAAAAGCCAACCCTTAGAACAAAAAAACGAGTTCTCCATGAAGTAAATGAGTCATTAAGCCGAGGATATTAGGGTTTGCTAGTATTACAATTTTTCTCCAACGTAAATTTCCATTCGTAGATCTATCATCATTCTACGGTGGAGATGAAATAGAGATCATTGAAGTTTGCAACAGATCGCATGAAAAGATATCCAGTTTTCATAAGAGTTAATTTCCAGTACACTTAAATTTAGTTGTTAACATGCCATTGTTGCCTCATTGGTAGCGAGGATAAATACCCCATCAATAATGAGAGGCATAAATTAATGTAAACATAAATTGTATTGTTCACAGAAATTGTAACAATGAGTATCAGAATAAATCAACCTTATAACATGAATAGAAATGCTATCGTATAACGAGGTATAACATATATATATATATATATATATATATATATATATATATATATATATATATATATATATATATCTTAGGATGGTAGCTTAAACGACAATTGTCGATTGTTTTACATGAGTTAGAAAATTATGGTAAGTCTAACTTTGGTATAAGGGTTAAACTTTATTGTAGTAAGTAAAAAAAAATTATTTTGTGTTTATGAGTGTCACATTATATATAGATGTTCCTTTAATTTTGAAATAATTTATATAAAACCAACTAATTCTATTAATAATTAAAAGAAACCCATATGGGCCGATAGAACAAGGCACATTTAGTGTCAGAGGAAGGGAAGTGAGACTTCCAAGGGAGGTCGTAACAGGTCATGATGGCAATTAAAGAAAATGGTGGCAAGGTAGTTGGCCATATAGAAAATTCGTGAGACATGCGAAAGTAAAAAACTAGAGAGGGTATTCCTATAATAAATTTTATTCATAGGGAAATTTTGAGTTCTAAAATGTTTCTACTAAGGAAGATATAAAAAAATAGTGGAAATAATTAAATAATATTGGATTACATCATCAACGTTTTGAGGGAAAAACTAAAAATCTACTTTTCGAACTCATATTTTCAGCTTATCTCTCTATGGATTTACTCAAATTTTTAGTGGGAGGACTTGGTGGATGCAAAATTTGATTCCTCATCCAAGGAGTACTAATGTTACATACTCTTTATGGACACTCCTTCATGAAAATTAATAAATACATGAAAAAACATAATTGCAATCACGTTTTCTCATGTATTTCTCATTTTTCATGTAGCAGGGTTCATCGAAAGTATGAAAAATGGGTACTCATTGGATGAAGAATCAAATTTTACATTCAATGAGTACTCCTAGAAATATGAGTAAAACCTTAGGGAGGTAAGTTGAAAATACAAGTTCAAATGCAGTTTTATTATTTTATTATTTTTTAATCCTTTTCTTTTTTTACCCCAGAAATGGTGATTCCCTCAAGGTTGACATCATCATATTGACTCCTATCGATCCTTATAAATTTTATTTTTGTTGTACATTTTTTTAGGAGGCCCATTTTAGACCTCGAAAGTTCTTTAATGCCTAGTTAAGGGACTCTTGGAGGGTGGCAAGAAAGTCATATAGTATACACAATTTTCTAGCCTATGCATGCCCTGTTATTTCGAATACATCAAGTAACATTGAGGATGTTGGGAAGAGGGATTGAAATATGGTTGTGTTCAACATGTTGAGTAGTTGGGTTTTGAACTTTGGGGAAAGTCTGAGTGGTTTATTCCCTTGTTAGAGGCCAAGCAATGGGTGGAGCAATACTTTGTGGAGTTTCTCCATTGCGTAGGTGAATTGGTCAAGAGAACCCTTCTATATAGGCCTCGTGAGTGTTAGAGTTACCTTATTTACACCTTGTATCTATATAAAAATTTATGATACTGGTGTGGTGATAGGTTTTTTTGGGTGGGATTTTATTTTTGAGTATTTTGGGGATTTCGTCGGTGTTGTAATTATAGATATTGTAGTCTTGGGTATATTTTCTGTGGTGAGGGTTATTTTCTAAGTCAAGCATGGTCATTGGTGGCTCAGGTTTTAGAGTGTCCCACCTAGTGTGTCTTAGTCTTTGGTGTTGTGGGGGGTTTTGTCCTCGTGGAGGTTTTGGGTATTGGGGGTGGTGTAATATCATTAGCATTAGGGCATAACCTTGTTAGATTTAGGGAGGGTGCTAGTACGCAAACCAATGGGGAGCACCTCTTGGGTGATCGTGGAACTCAGGCAGGTAATTCGAAAACGTTTCAGTGGATAGTATGAGGGAGTGGTATGCTTAGAAAAAGGGGTTGTGCCCAGAAAGGTGGGCCCACCTTGGACATGTTTTAGATTGTGATGGCAAGGCGGGTATTGGGGAAGGTGGGGAAAGTGATTAAAGTGGCATCTAATGGTGAGTTGGCCCATGAGAATTTTCCATGAGTTTCACCACCTTCACTAAAGTCCCTTCATAAGATGATAAGGAATACCATGTTCATTTTGGTACAGCTACACCAACAGCGACATGTGACAAGAATGCAGATATTTCCTTCATGAATGATTTAGAACACAACAAATGGGTTAATTTTGGAATATTGGATTCCATCGTGAGGAGAACATGATGCATAGTTGGGAGGCTAGATCATATTGAAAGAAGAATTGTTTACTTGGAGTATCATGTTCATGGGGGATAGAAGCCCCCTATGCCTTTAAGCATTGGGAAAGTCCTGACTCTTCCTTGTAATATCTATTGTTGGTTGGTTATGTATGTATTCTCTCTATTTTTTTGAGCTTATGTCATGTCTACATAAGGACACGCTATATTTTTTGGCATTTTTCTCTTAGTTTTTGTTTATCTCTCCTGGTTAACAAATGCAGTCGAGGTGAGGCCATGAAAGTACCACTTACATTACAAATCCTTGGTCATTTTCCAATAAACTAACTTAATCCATTTGAATGAAACAAAATTAATAATTAAAAAAATTCTCAATTAAGCGCATTTTAAATAAGAAATATACTAGATATAATTTTTTGGGATCAACCGTGTTAAGTAAGTCATTCATCTATGGACATTTCCATGAGATATAGTCTTATGTGACTAATTTCTCATGATTTTTGAATATTTCCTTTGGCACTCATTGCATCTGGTGATGATCACAGGGGTGAAGAAGTGGGATTGAAACTAGTGAAATGAATCACATTGCGTCAATCATCACTTATGGGGTTTGCACCCGGTAACTAGGACATCCCAAGAGGTCACACATCCCAGATTGCCTTTGGCTCAACTACGCTTCACTGTGGAGTTTTCCCTAAAATCAAGCCCACTGATCTAGCTACCTCGATTTCAAAGCCTTAGAAAATATTGTGCCTCATAAACGATTGAAGTAGAGCTCCCTTCACTCTTTGTATTTAAGCATTGAGTGGTTTTCGCAGTGCATTATACCTTTAAGTACCTACGAAAAAACCACCTATATTTTATTAAAGTATAAAATAATTTTTTTAGAACGTTCACCTTTGCTATATTTAATATTATCAAGAATATATTAAAAAAAAATATTTAAGAAAAAAAATAGTAATATATACAAAACTTTTGCTAGAAAGTTCGTGTTATATATACAATTCTAAATTGGGCAACTTTTGTATTCATATCACATGGAGTCAATTCCAACTTTTATCAAAATGAATGCATATGTCTCTTCCACAAGCATAGGGGAATCATAAGGATTAGAACCATAGACCTCCTCACAAATAATACTTCATTTTCATGGCCCAATTAAACATGATATAAGATTATTTAATTAATATATATCATTATTTAAATAATATTTTTATTTTAAATGTATTTTATATATTTTTAAAGTATATTTAAAAATAAAATAATTCATTGGATCTGAGTGACGAGGAAGTCTCAAGCACCTATTGCAAGGCTTACAGGCAACAATCGCCAAATGGTTCACTGTCTGCATGAAGTGGTTCTCCCAACATCCACTCACCCTCCTGCGAAAAGGTTGCCTTAATATGTTACTCCTCTACTTCCACGCCCCAACATTGAAATGACCTTCCTCTATGTTCATTCCTTCCTCAACGCTAGAATCTCCTTCTATCATTCTCCTCCTTGCTTTTCTTGGCCTATTTTCTGGAATTTTTGTCTATAACCTCTTAGCCCTGAATCATGATAGGGTCATAGGTCGATGCCTCTACAAAGGGAGAGGAAGGGGGCACCCCCCCCCCCCCCCACCTCCTTCGACGACGACGCCATTATAACGATGTTCAAGAGTGGAATTATTGACTCCTTTCATAGGGAAGTCCTGGTTATGGAGGAAGATGAATTATACAAGGGTTACGAGATGTTCTGGGAACTAAGGAACATCCTCGCGCATCATCTGTAGGAGTGTGCCCATGATAGAATGAAAGTTTTTGGTTGGACAAAAAAAACTCCTCAACCATCAAATTTACATTAATTCATCTTCAGGTACGTATCTAGGAACCTTCATGTGGGATTCTCACCCAACATTCCTTCCTACTCTTCCCTAGGTCCTTCCTCCTCCCTTCCCTTCCCTTGTGCCCTCGTGGCCCATTCCCCTCCCTCCCAAGATCCTAACCCCTCAGTGGTTGATGTGCCCTTGTCTCTTCCAATGCTATGTTGTGGAGGAGCACCCAATTGATACTTATATATTGCAGGCTCATGTCACAAGCGTGGTTAACTGTAGTTCCAGCGTAAAAACCATGCAATTTCAGTGTGACATAATTTAGCTCTCTTCGACATGGTGACTCTCAGATCAATGTTTCCTCTATAATCTTGCCTCTCTGTAGGCCACTCTAGTTCCATTTTTTTTAAGGTGGACAACGCAACACCCTGAAACTCCTTGGCTCATAATGCATGATTTTTTGGCTCGTTATGCATCATTTTTGTAATTTAATGCAAAAATTATGTATTTTATATTCTCATAAGCATGATTTTAGTCAAGCATTATTGAGTTATACAATCCACAAAACTACAAGGCTTTGGTTTCTCCCCCTTCGGATAGAGTACTTCTTCTCCTCATCTTTGGTTTCCTCCCTCAAAGGCATATATTGAACTCTTGTATGTAATTTTAGTCACCTCTTTCATGTTAATATAATGTGTATATATTTTCTTACAAAAAAAAATGGTTTCCCTCCTCTATCATTTTTTACTGTTATTTTAAATTTAATATAATTTAATGAAATTTAACTATTAATAAGATAGTATTTAAAAATAAAAATATATTATATTATAATATTTTATAGGTTATTACTTATCTTTATTTCAACTAAATTTATAATAATGATTTCAATAAATCTATTAATTTAATTTAATAAAATGATATTTCAATATAAATAAGACCAAAATCAACCTAGGTTCTTGATTAAGGAATTCAAAGAAAATGACACACACACACACACACACACACACACACATATATATGAAAATATTGTATATTGATCTCAAGATACTTTTTTCACTTATTTTTTATTATAGATAAAATATTAAAGAACCTCAATTAATCATTTTCCTTCTTAAGGCATGATAGATGATATTGGTCTTTATGGACGTTAACCAAAACCATCACCAGCATCATCATTATGAATTCTTATGTTTGATTATTTAATTTTTATTTATTTTTCTTCAAGTTTTTAATTTTAACTTTAGTAATATTTCATTTTTTATTTAAAATAATAGTTTAAAATAATTAAATTTTCAAATAAATTTTAAAAATCCAAGTATATGTCCATGTGGTGTTGGATAGATGGTGATTGGGTTCTCTGTTAAGGAACTCCTTGATGTGAAGTCACCGGTTCAATTTCACGGCCCGATCGGGGTGATATATTGGACATGATGAAGATGTAGTCCTCCAAAGCTTCTAAAAAAACAAAAGCTAAGTATACATCCATATTCTTTTGTGGGTTAAATTCAATTTTTTATGAAGATGTATAATTTTCTTTTATTTTTTTATCTTACTATTATTATTAATTTTTTTAATGAAATTAATTGAATTTAATTTGGACAATTGGAAAAATGTTATTATCTTCTCTATCTCATGAAAACTGATCAAAGGGTCCACAAATTTTCATCCCCTGGTGGCTCCACTTTGGAAGCTTGTGGGTTATGGGCCCACGATCTTGAATCTCTATGCCTTTTATTTGTAGCAACGAACTCCTTAAACATTCTATGCAGCAACATATTACCCAAACCATGCTTTTGTGGCACCATAAAATCTGAGTAGTAGCATTCAAATTCATTACTCATTCTTGCGAGCTAGTCCCCATCTAGAGGATTTATAAATTCTTTTTCATTTTACATTAAAATAAAAAAAATCATGTCCTCTTTTTTCAAGTGCCACTTCGCCCTTCTCGAAGCGTCAAAGAACCAAAATATTATTTGGGGTGTGTGGATAATCTTGCATCAGACTCCCACTCTTGAAACCTTCATGATATCATGATATGTGTAGTCCTTTCTACATATCGACCATCTCCATCTTCAACCTTATTTCTCCTCACGTATCACTAAGCTTATGCTCTACTCAAGGAGCGACAACCATAGCCTACAAAGACACCTCACATAATCTGTCCTTTGGCTTCGACTTTGGAATCTCATATTCACCTCCTTTGGAACCTTCTTGAGCTTCCTCTACCCCTATCTCGATGTTGCACTTTTCTCACTTATCTCAACAATTCTAGCTACAACCGCAGTTGTGGTGGAATTTCTGCAACAACTTCTACCCAATCACAACTCAAAGTTTTTTCTTCGCGAAATATTTATTCGCTACCTTGATACCACTTGATGAAAACCAATCTCAGGCTCTGAAAGTTTCGATCCCTAGGTGGATCCACTCTCACGGCATGAGGGTTAGAGTCACATGATCTTGTGTAACACCCCTAGTTTTATGTTTTCAAATTATACATTTGAACTTTTGTCCAAAGGGGAGTGGACCCCAATGGATAATTATTGTGTGAATGTAATTAATTATGAAAAATAAATAAAATATTTCTATACATATTGACCAAATGAGATTTTTGAGATCACTTGCCAACTCCATGAGGTATGGAAAGAGGCTAAGACTTTCCCCAAAAATCTTTCAAAAATCCTTGAAAGAATTTATTTCTAATTTAGATTTTCGAGGAAAAATCTAAATTTCCCCAATGATGTGGAGACTAGTTTGGAAGAGGTAAAAAGCTAGAAAAGCAGAAAGAAGCTTTAAAAGTCCCTAAATAAGGGAAGCCTAAGCAAACAGGAATAAAATCATCCCGTAATTCTGGATGCAGAATTAGAAACAGGATTTGAGGAGCATAAGCTTAAATAAGCTACTCCAGAAAAGATTGCGGTTGGTATGTTCTAGGAGAGGATCTCAGCTCGGGGGTGAGTTCTGGAGATAGAGGAACTCTAAGGTTGGAAGCACTGGTCATCATAGAAGTGGTATGCACATTAATTATGTGAGTGATTAAAATAGACGTTGTTGGACAAATTTGTTAAATACCATAGCTATTATGTTGAATTAGTTTTTGAGAATTGTTATTCTTTTTATTTAATAGAATTAAATAGAAGACATAAATCAACTAATAGGGAATACTGTCAGCCAGACTCTCTAAACCATATTCTGGTTTAAATCTAGAGATATTGAAATAATTCCCTAGAATGACTAAAGTGTAACTTTAATCTGCTTCAAAAATAAATAGTTGTATGTGTAGGGAAGGGATATAGAATATTTAGTGCTATACTACCCCATGCCTTTAAGTTACCAAATTTTATTGATTAAATCTAGTAACTACAGTAGCATGGTAGAATAAGTTCAGAAATCCATCTTCCAGAATGTCGAAACCTGTACTAAGGTTTGGATTTGGAGATAGGAAATTTGATATTCTGCTTAAAATTATTATTAATTTTTACATTCTGTCTAATGCAAGAAAGGAAGGACAAGATAGATACAACTAAATAGAAATTCAAGATCTTGATAGAGAAAGTATAGTGAAAACTCAGTGAACATGTAAAATAGTGAACCAACCAAATTTTATTACTAATGACAAGCAGTTGATAGAAGGCTAGAACAAATATTATTCTGAAAAAAACATTCTACTTTCAGCCTAGTAGCAAGTTACAGCTGAATCAGAATTTTTCTCAAATATTACAGAAAGGAAAAGTGCATATTATAGTATGACACAACAATCCTACCAGTATTGTTGAAAATTACATGTACAAGTAAGTATAGACAAAGAAGCATTAATATAAAATAATATTAGTCTACAAAAACAAATTCTATGTATTAGAATAGAATCAAACCACAAATGGATTCTATCTTAGCATACTGGGATGTAGATACTCTACACTTTTAAAATAAAGATATCAGAGCAGAACTGAGAAGTATCCAGAAAATTAGGTTATGAAACTATTAACCTTCTGAAGTAAGTGAATTGTGGATCCATATAAATATAACAGATATCTCTAAATGAATCAATATAGAAAACAAAATGATGAAATTTAATCCATTTACAGGAAAATAATTAGAGGAGAACTCTATTTGAATATGCAGATCACTCTCGTAAGAGTCGATATTAAACAAAACAAAAGTTGGTACTAGTTTTAGTTATGTATGATAGTATTACATTATGTACTGTGATATAAAAGTACTGAAGAAAATTGTCTCAGATTTTTCCTCCTGAATGTACGCACTTTATCATTTGAATATTAAAAATGAATAAGTGCCCACAAAGTATTTAAATTCATGTTCTATACATAAAATCAAACAACAAGCTAGAAAGCCATTCTAGTTTTTAGTCCTCAGATTTGAGGAACTGGTGGTGTGACGAGAAAGTTCGGTAGGAAATCCTGTATACATTCCAAAACAAAAACAAAATATGTATACACAGGAATGGATCAACCTACCCAGGTAAATCGAAAAGAATTAACCCGAGACGTGGTATCACTAATTACCTGTGGACAATACACTGTAAAACAAATTATAATTTATATAAAATTTCACTGAATTAAAACTTCAGATCAAATCATGCAAAAGATAGGTTCCATACCTTGAAGTGATGGAAACCGCAGAGGCCAAAATTTATATTGTAGAAAATAACCTAGTCAGTATAAGAAATTTTTTTAACTACCGGAATAGTATTTGAACTAAGAACAATTACGAAATTTAATCTCCAAAACTTATATACAGTGAAGTATAATGACCAGTGATGGGTTGGTAATAAATCATAAATCCTCTGGAATAAATGACGCCTTTCATCGTAGTGATGGAAACGAAGCAATTATTAACCTAGTCGAGAATGAAGAAGAAAGACCTTGATTTTCTCTCAGGTCAGCGTGGTTGGACACAAATATTCAACAGAAATCGAATGAGAAGATGGTTACCAATTTTTAATATCAGTAGAAAGTTTTCAGAAGTAATATATTGAGACAATCGAACGGAAACATATAATTATATCTAAAGGAATTCCTCTATAACCAAAGAAAAGTGTTGAAAATATGTAGCAAAGAGATGCCATAAGCTAATTAATCACATCGCAGACCCAAAAAAGTGAAATCCGAGTTCTTATGGAATCCTTAACGAAAGAGCTATAAACATTTGAGACATCGAATTCAAAAACACTTTACAGGCCTAGCTAACATTGGCTGTGATTATACTTATATCATGAGTAAGAAAGAAACTACGGGGATATACAAACAACCGAAGCGTTCTAGTAAGTTATCCATTTAACTCCGTTAATACACAGTAACTCATAGATTACAAAGTTTAAATGGGCTCAAGAAAATATAACACTGCAAGTGAGACGTAATTGTGTGTGAAAAGGGTGAAGGCGTTAGGCTCGTATTGTAAAACGCCATAGAGTCATTGCACAAGAGGTTAAATCAGTGTGGAAGTATACCATTTCACACAGTGTGAAGAAATTAGTGCACTCATGAATGAAGGAAAAAGTGACCAGAGAAAGGGAATAGAGTTAAATGCAAAAATTTATAGGGAATGAAAAACAAAACCCTAACTTAATCCAGCCTTACAAGTGTCAAGAAGTTAACGATTCTCTCATAGATTGACGACCATTCTACTGAAGTGACAAAAAACCTAATGGTATTAAACGCTAATGGTACCATGGTAGAGGAGAGAGTTAATTCAAATTCAGAACCATCATACGGAACCAATAAACTATGTTAAATTTTGTGGCTCAAGGAATAGAATGGAAGAAACATTAAAGCAATGCGTTATGACATAAAAATATGAGAATCGTAAAAGTACCATATGTCAGAGATATGACCCATAAGGATGAAATGGAAACTACATAAAGATCTTCCCATATACAAGATTGATCTGTCGAGATCCACATAATAATGCGAATAAACCTAAATTGTTATTCCATAGAAATGATTAAAATGTTAGCACAATTAAATATCAATGTAAGGCATACTATTATATAGGCCTTTACCAAACTAAATATGTACAAGAGATGTCTTAAGAGAAACATTTACGAGCTAAGTAAAGGCAAGTAATGAAATCAAGGGAGATTGTAAATTTAAAATTTGGATGTATATAGTCAATATCAAGGGAAATACTATAGTGATAAAACTATCATAGTCACGTGGAAATATTTGATTATTGGCTTAATTAAATCTTAAGACAAAATCAACTACAAAAATAGTATAAGGAAAAATCTATTTGAAACTATTAAGTTGGTTCTTTATGTATAGACTTGAAAAAAAAAATTCGTGTGGTAATGAGGTATATTACAAATGGTATCAGAGCCAGGTTATAAAAACTAGGCTGTTGATTGTGCTCACTGCATTAAAAAAAAAAAAAAATTGGGAAAAAAACAATTTGCTGATGTTCTTTTGTTTAGTGTACAGTGGTACTGAAACTGAACAGTTAATGGCTGAACGAGATGAAATTTATGTTGATCTGGGTGATGGAGATAACATGCCAGATCCCAATGCTCCTTTGATGACTATGTTGCATAGGTTGCAACGAGAAATGGTTGAGATAAGAAGCCAGAATGACAGGTTGTCATTAGCCAGTGAGGAGCAGGAAAAGCTCATAAGAGAACTGACTTCGCGGAATAGCCAAGAAGGTGAAGGTTCCGGAAAGAGGAAGAAAGGTAAGTTCTCAAATTATTATGAGGAAGACGACACTAATAGACATCAGTCTAAACAGAGGAAGGAATTGCAGGGTGAATTCTGAAAAATTAAACCTCCCTCCTATGATGGGGAGAAGGAGGAAGATGTTGAGGCATGGCTGTTGAATATGATTAAGTATTTTTAGGTCTATGACTATGAAAGAAATCTGAAGTCCAGATTAGCTATCTACTAGTTGCAAGGTAAGGCTACCTTGTGGTGGGAGGAGACGAAAATGGTTCATGCCATTAATGAAAAAACAGTGACTTGGGAAGATTTCCAACTCAAGTTTAAAAATCGCTATTTGAACAAACGCTATTATGATGATAAGGCAAAGGAGTTTCACGAACATATATTGGGACAACTCACCATAGATGATTTTGTCACTAATTTTACAAATATGTTAAGGTATGTTCGTTATATTTGTGAAGAGAAGACGAAGGTACAAACGTTTTCGAACGGTTTTCCTGCCGTGTACAAGGAGAAAATAGAGTTCGATAATCCAAAAAATATGGACGAAGCGATGAGAAAAGCTAGATTATGCTACCAGCAGTTTAAAGGAAAGAAGCAGAAACTAGCTTACTTGAAAAACTTTAGTAGGGATCATCAGCGGAAAAAATTTAACAAACCAAAGGAAAGTCAAAATGCTCAGTCCCAAGTTGGTTCAAAACAAATAGAGAGAGATAATGAGAAGGAGGGAACAGTTAAAATGCGGGAGCCTTTGAAATGTTGGGGCTGTGGAGAACCTCATCTATTGAGGGAATTTCCACACTGAAATATTCAGATGATTATGAGAAGTCGAGAAGCTACCACAGTGAATGATATAGCAAGGAATATACCCACTATCAGTGCAGCTTTGGAGAACCGACAAGAAGAACACCAGGCTACAATGGTAGAGATGGAAGGTAAGATTGCTGACCAATCTATTACAGTTTTAATTGATCCAGGTGCTTCTTTGAGTTACATTAGTCCACAAGTTGTAGAGAAATGTAATCTCAAAACTGAAAAATTTCAACAGTCTTGGTTGGTCCAGTTAGCCACTGGTACGAAACGAAAAGTAACTTATAACTTGCCTAAAATAGCCATTAAATTAAATGATTTCCAGACAGAAGTAAATTTCGACATTCTTCCCTTAGGCTCATATGATTTGCTGATAGGAATGGACTGGTTAGAAAAAATAAATTTTATGATGAATTGTTGGGATAAAACTCTACATTGCATAGATGAGGAAGGGAGACCCTTTATACTAAAAGGAAAACCAAAACCAATCTTTGTAAGAAAAATATCAACTCTGCAATTAAAAATAACAACTAGAAAAGGATATCAAGTATATGCTATACATGTTGAAGAATTAAGACAACAACCTGAAGAAAACCTACTAGACACTTTATGAGTGGTAAGAGATTTCAAGGAATTTTTTCCAGATGAGATTCCTCATCTTCCCCCAAAAAGATAAATCGAATTTTCCATCAATTTGGTGCCAGGAGCAACACCCGTTTCTAGAGCCCCTTACCAGATGAGCCCCCCTAAACTCATGGAGTTGAAGATGCAACTGCAAGAAATGTTGGATAAAGGTTACATCAGACCGAGTGTATCTCATTGGGGAGCACCGGTGCTGTTTTTAAAAAAGAAGAATGGAACCTTCAGAATGTGCATTGACTACCGTCAATTGAATAAGTTAACATCAAAAAACGGTACCCATTTCCTAGAATTTATGACCCTTTTGATCAGGTGAGAGGGGCTTTAGTATTTTCTAAGATTGATCTGAGGACTCATTATCACCAACTCAGAATTAAGATAGAAGATATTAGTAAAACAACTTTTCGAACCCGGTATGGTCACTACGAATTTGTAGTCGTACCTTTTGGTTTGAGAAATGCTCCTGCCACTTTTATGTGCGTAATGAACAGTGTTTTGAACAATTACTTAGATAAATTCGTACTAGTGTTCATAGACGATATTCTATTCTATTCAAAAATTGAGGAAGAGCACCAAGAACACTTAAGGATAGTTTTGCAGAATTTGAAGGAAAACTAGTTATATGCCAAATTTAGTAAATGCGAATTTTATAAAGACAAGATTCAATACTTGGGGCATATTATTTCTGAACAAGGATTGGCTGTGGACCCTGACAAAATAAAGGCTATTAGAGAATGGCTGGTGCCAACTGTTGTTTCAGCAATGAGATCATTTATGGGTTGTAGGCTATTATCGAAGGTTTGTGGAAAGATTTTCTGCAATAGCATATCCCATAACTTCACTACAGAGAAAAGGCACCAAATTTGAGTGGATTGAAAAATGCCAAAATAGCTTTGAACAACTAAAATTAAAACTCACTACAGCCCCTATACTGAAGATTTCAGATCCTAACAAAGAGTTTGTTATGTGTACTCATGCTTGTAGAGAAGGATTAGGAGGAGTGTTGTTGCAAGAAAATTATGTTATTGCATATGAGTCTAGAAAACTCAAGAAACATGAACATCATTACAGTGTATATGATCTCAAAATGGCTGCTGTAATTCATGCCTTGAGGATGTGGCGACACTATCTTCTTGGGAAAATTTTTACATTGATGACAGATCATATTATTCTCAAGTATTTATTTTCTCAAATAGATTTGAATGCATGACAAGCAAGATGACTGTCTTTTCTAAGTGAATTTAATATGGATATAAAACATTTCAAAGGAAAATAAAACAAAATTGCTGATGCACTAAGCAGAAATGTTTGCCAAAACATAAGCAGCATTGGGAGTAGTGCTAGTTTTGACCTAGAAGAACTAGTTAAAAAGGTGGCAGATCAAGATCCAAATTATGAGGATCTACAAGTGAAAATAAGGAAGAAAGAAATGGCTGAATACACCCAAAACCAAAAAGGGTTGATCTTCTATAAAAACAGATTGTATATCCCCAATGTAGAGTCCTTGAAAAAAAATATCCTGATGAATATCATAAACAACGATATTCAGGACATCCTGGGTATCAGAAAATGCTAACAGCTTTCAAAAAGAAAGTGTTTTGGCCAGGAATGAAAAAATATGTAGTAGAATATTTAGCTAGACACATGGAATGTCAACTAGTTAAAGTTGAGCATCATCACCCAGCTGGTCTTTTAAATCCCTTGCCAATTGCAGAAAGGAAATGGGACATTGTTTCTATAGATTTCATAACCGGGTTACCCAGAACAAAGTACCAGCATGAATCAGTGATGGTAGTGGTAGACACCTTAACAAAGGCTGCACACTTCATACCTGTGAAATCTACTTTTGGGATAGCCCAAGTTGCAAATGTGCTCCTGAAAGAAATAGTAAGGCTACATGGGGTCCCAAAGATGATTATTTCTGATAGAGACGCTAAGTTCACAGCCGCCTTTTGGAAAGGTCTGTTTGGGGGCATGGGCACTAAATTGAATTTTAGTACTGCTTATCACCCTTAGACGGATTGGAAAACAGAGAGAACAAATCAGATTCTGGAGGATATGCTGAGAATGTATGTAATAGATAGGCCATCAAAATGGGAAGACTACTTGCATTTAGCTGAATTTGCTTATAACAACAACTATCAAACCTCTATCAAAATGAGTCCTTTTGAAGCACTCTATGGAAGAAAATGTCATACTCCTTTAAGTTGGAGCCAACCTGAAGATAAGCTAGTATTGGGGCTAGATATTCTACAAGAAATGGAAAGGATTGTCAAACAAATACAGAGAAACATCAAGACTGCACAAGATCGACATAAAATCTATGCTTATAAGAAGAGGGTCCATCGAGAGTTCAAAGTGGGTGATCATGTGTACCTTCATATTAAACCAAAAAAGAGCACACTTTATGTTGGAAGTTGTGCAAAATTGGCTCCTAGATATTGTGGGCCTTTTGAGGTGTTAGAAAGGGTGGGACCAGTGGCTTATAAGCTGGCCTTACCTCCTCATGTTAAAGTTCATGATGTGTTTCATGTTTCATTATTAAAAATATATATACATCATGCTTCTCATATTGTTGATTGGAATGTAATACAGGTGGAACCAGAAGGGGAATTCCTTCCAGAACCACTTCAAATGTTGGAGCGAGAAGAAATTGAATTGAGAAACCAAACAGTAGCAAGAGTAAAGGTGCAGTGGAATCACTTTACTGCTGAAGAAGCTACATGGGAAAGAAAAGCTAAGATGATGGAAAAATATCCATATCTATTTGCAAAATAAACTCTAGTAGTTGGCTGTTAACACCGAGGACGGTGTTTGTTTTTAGAGGGGGAATATGTAACACCTGTAGTTTTATGTTTTGAAATTAGACATTTGAACTTCAGTCCAAAGGGGAGTGGAACCCAATGGATAATTATTGTGTGAATGTAATTAATTATGAAAAATAAATAAAATATTTCTATGCATATTGACCAAATGAGATTGTTGAGATCACTTGCCAAATCCATGAGGTTGTAATATTCCTAATTAGCGACAACTAATTGGAATATTCTATTTTGTTTAGTTTGTCGTCTATAGTTTGTAAATAAACAAAAAGTGAGTGAAGAGGATCTAACTCAGTTAAGTGAAATAAGACATCCACCTAGTAGCACAACGTTGTGACTTAAGTGGGAGTTAATGGGGGCCTAACACCACATAGAGGAGGGGCCTATGTACACTCTAGAAGCTTCTGCAAGCTTCTACACAGATAAGGATGAGGATGTGGAGGAGAGAGAGAGGCTACATTGGGTTTTGGAGGGAAATGAACATTATAAAAGATGGATGAGCCTCCTCATTTCAAGCATGCTTGAGTTATTGATTGTTGAGTGATACATTCATCTTCTTTAGCATGCTGGTTGTTTATCCTGTCTGCAACATTGTTTAGTGCACCTACTGTCTCTGTGTGGAGATCTCACCCTTAGCCCTGGGGGAATTTGAGTGCCTGCACGGGAAAGGTTAATTTTTCAACATCATCCTCCAGGACAGCGTTATTGCTGCAGCAGCATAATACTGTGTTGTAGGGTGTTGTCGTGGAGTCGTCACGACACCTCTTCCTTCTCTTTTTTTTTAGAGGGAGAGTATTTCTTTCCTTTGGAGGATCATATTGGGAGATATTGGAGCTGATTTTCAGATCTTGGCATCAGTCCAACACTCATTCCTTCCCTACTGCGCAGTCCCTCTTAGCTACTACGTTATTTTCATGGTGTAGCTATTGTGAGGGTTTGCAGATTGTTTTGAGGGTAAGATCTCAAGTGTAAGGATCAGCCTTCCACTTTGGAGACCTATTGGAGGATGTCTACTTCAGATTTTTCATCATCTTTAGCGTTATTTACTTAGTTTTAGATTTGAGTTGCAGCTGCTGCCCAGCAACTCCGACATTTTTGCCATTTTGTGTATTTCAGCCAATCCCTTGGAGGATTGAGGTATTTTTTCTTATAAGTGTTAGAGATTTTCTCCCCTATTGTGTTTGGGCCATATATTGTCATATCCATGTATTGACATCATTTTGGAGCAGCATTCTATCATAGACTACATTTTTCATAGCCTGCGTTTATGTAGAAATAACAGTGTTCTTCATGTTCATGTACATGTGTTGTTGAGGCTTGTATTGCTTTCCTTGAGAGGTTGTTTCCTCAAGACTTGTACATATTCTGCTGCTATACATAATTCTTGGCTATATATATATTCATATTCTTGTCTCATAGCTCACTGTAAAACTCTATCTCTTCATGGTGTGCTCTTATATGCATTTGCCTATTGTTGTAAGTCACTTGAGTGGGATTCTTCAAGCAGCTCTATAGATAGAGTATGGAAAGGGCCAGATAGCCTCTAGATCTCATTCTCCTTAGAGACGACATATCCGGTAAATTCCCTCCGAGTCAATCACTGGTTGGAGTTTGCCATGTTTTAGAGATATCCCCGAAACAAGATATTACAGTGGTATCAGAGCATAGTTCTAGCTCAGCTTGTGGACATTATCAAAAGGCCTACATTCTTACCTCCAGTACCGAGGGAGAAAGAGAGGCAGCATTATCATATACCCTTTGGAGATTATTTCCAAGAATGGGAGTCCAAGGGGGAAGACTTCAGAGCAGCATTTCCTTTCAAATATTATTGTCAGCTTAGGCAGGATGAAAGTGAATGGAACAATGGGGGATCTAGCATGCAAAGTTCAAAGTTGTAGCATACCATTTGGAAGTCACCTTTTCCCATGTATGAGGGATCCACTAGTCCCTGTGAGTCTAAGCCCAGGAAGACCAGAAAGGTGAAAAAGATGAGTTTATTATCATCTATTTTTAGATCCAGAGGAAATGCATCCACCTTTGAGGAGGTCAAGAAGATTGAGGAAAAAGAAGAGGAAGTACCATGCACTTCCTATTCTCATAAAGAAGAAGATATCGAGTATGGAAGATACTAGGATCATCAGATTCTCAGTGATTACCTTGTTGAGTATAGATCTCAACCTAGAGCCTTCACGGAGACTCTAGATTTTCCTCATTTCATCTAGTTGAAGGAAGAGAAGAGGCCATGTAGCAGAAAAGAAATCAAAGGCAATAGATTTTTGTTGTTTACTTTTGATGGGTAATCTAATGCAAAAATTTGGGTGAGAAAGTTGGAGGCATTTTTCCTACTACATCCTATAGCAAGAGAATAAGGTGTTGAAATCTCAACGCTGCATTTGGAGGGTGAAGCCTATGAT
Source organism: Pinus albicaulis (assembly GCA_034641835.2). Lineage (NCBI taxonomy): Eukaryota > Viridiplantae > Streptophyta > Pinopsida > Pinales > Pinaceae > Pinus > Pinus albicaulis. Next base: position 232,413,420 of record CM076569.1, read on the forward strand.
TGATGGTGCAGCCACTTGAGCCATGCAAGGATGGAGACTTTTTAAGAATTCACTTAAGGGTTGATCCAAACCTTTGATGGAGAAATATAAAATAAAGAAGAGATCACATCACCTCTTCAGGAGGCTTGTGATAACGCTGTCACTCTCATGGAGGAGCAGCCACATGCATCAACAGTTGGGGTAGCCAACACTTTTGAGGAAGGGACTCTTGCAGCCATGCAAGAAGTTCCAAACGCACATCAAGGTATGAAAATATTTCCACATTCCATTGTTGCAGCAAATTATTTTCATCAATGTGGAGATTTACTTTTGCATGACCAAGGGTCAAACCTCATTACTACTATAGAGCAGCTTGGTTGCACTGTGCTGTGCAACATGGAAACACTCAAGAATGAATCAAACCATAATTCTCATGAGCCATTTTTGGATTGTCCATCGCATTGGAGGTTGGGGTTTGAAGCCTCAAGAAGACAAAACGTCTAGCTCAATATCATCAACAATAGAATCCATGAAATGAGAAGGATCCTCCCATTTTATAACGTTGGTTTCCCTCCAAAACCCCAACGTAGTCTCTCTCTCTTGCCACGTGCTCATCCTTATCTGTGCAGAAGCTTCTAGAGAATACGTGGGTCCCCTCTCTATGTGGTCTCTTCCCCCCCCCCCCACTTGGCTCACTTAAGTTACAACGTTGTGTCTACTAGGGAGTGAAATTTATTTTTAGAGTGAGTTATGTCCCCCTCTACTCACTTTTATTTATAATTTAATTATATAAGGAAAAATTGATCAAAATTAATATTTCCAATTAGCTGCTGCTAATTGGGAATATTATAGTCCTCCCCACCAAAAATTGCTTGTCCTAAAGCAATTCCTGAACAAGCCTCCTCTCTAGCTGATGCTCTCCACTGACACTGCAAAATGTGCCTGGGTCCCAGATGTGCCACTGAAACCTCCCTGACCTCTGCATCACCCTGATATGAAGGGATCTCTCAATTCCAGGATCGCTAACTGATCTCTCATGGTCCCATCCAACCAACAGTCCTCACGGATCCCATCGCCACCCTGGCCAATAATCGCCCAAGTCCCACGGCTCAGACTACGCACTGCCTCTGGCTATGACTGATTCTCTAAGAGGAAAATACCATGACCCATGATGCGCTGTATCTGTGACTGTGTAAACTGTCCCATCAGCAGTGTACCAACTCATCACCTCTCTCCAATCCAAGTCCTGACTCAATGCCACGCTGATCTTGCTCTGCTGAAATCGTGATGGAGTGTTAAAGAAATGACGACCTGTGCCCCCCTGCCATCTAGAATCTGCAACATATACTATGTCCAAGGGCCCCTACTCCGTTGTGCTCCCTACAAAGAATATCGTACCATCAAGAGGGTACCAATTCATGATATCTCGCTAGTCCATCCTAGAAGAAGAATCCGATGTAGCAACAACAACTGCATATGGAACACACCTAGAGTGTTGCCGCCAGCCCATAATCAACTCCCACTACTCTATGCTATTTTCCAATGAAATATTCCTGTAGAAGGAAGCCCCTCTCTATATAATGGACCAAAGCGGGCAAGATATGCTACAAGCTCCATCGATGTACTCCTGGAGAGTGCTACCCACTAAAAATATTGCAGCTCTGCTGATTGCGTGTACATCTATTTGCGCCTCATCCCTGTGTTGACACACGGATGGATGCTCCACCATATCCAACAACTCCTCCCACTCCTGATCAGGAATTTCATGCTCCCGCTGTCTACTGGCCCCCTGTAGAACAATCCCATCAACCTCCAACACGTCCAGAGGATATGGATCTGCAACTGTTGTCACCGTACTCGATGTCAGTGCATCTGACTGTCCCACCTCAATGGTTGACCCCAATGTTAGCCACATATCCCTCATCGGCTCAATGTGGGCACCCATATGGCTCTCCCCAAAAGGAATATCATGCCTAATGTGAATAGTGTCCTCCTCTGTCGACTCAGGCTCCATCACCTGCTACTATAGCTGAATCGTCAGAAGTTACTCTTCACCCAGAGTATCTCCCGTAGATTCCCGTGACTTCTCAGCCTGGACACTAGAATGTAGCTCCGGTCTACTGTCACCATCGTTGCATGACTGTTCTTACTCCCCAGGAGCGTCCTTAACTAATCCCATGGACTCATATGAAAAATATTCATCACCCTGGAATACAGAAGGAATGCCCTCCTGTTCTACCTCTACCACCTCATCTACATTGAATATGCCATCCACCCTCTCGATAAAGTGTCGATACAATGTCTAGAGCCCAGACACATACTGGGATGCTACCCCTATTATACCTGGTATCCTCTGCTCATGCATTATCTTGACATGCCCTGAGGGAAAAATGATGCATGTCTCCCTCATGACCCGCTCCCCAAGCGTAGGCTCAGCGATGACTGATGTGCCACCCCTACAAAGGATCATCTCATCCCCTAACCTGTGGCTATGAACTAGAGCCCCGACCCAGTGCCACTGCTGAGAAGCCTCTCCCTTAGTGTTCTGAGTGTCATCCAAATATCTAGGGTGAGCCTCGCGTACCTCGCTGCTCATGCCCAAGGTGCCAAAGGACAACGACAAAATCGACTGTGCCCGTGAGTGATGTAGAAGAGGGTCAGGTGTGTGAGTCCCCACAAATGCCATCAAGTATCACTCATCTATCTCCGCATCGATCTTGGGTGAAATGCCCCGAAAGGTAAGCCCGGTGTCCCTGTCCGTGAGTCTCCCTGGAGGCAATTCTCTAAGACCCTACTGTGCAGCGCCATACACCCTCGCATACCACCGATCATCCATGTACTCCTCGACATGCCACTGCACACTAAGGCATACCCCTGTATACTGTTGGATACCCCAAGCTACTATTGTACCACCCTGTACCGTCTTATTCCCTGACTGCATTTAGGCATTGGTCACTCCTCACCTTCTCCCAATGTGATGTAGGACACTCCTACTCCACAATGCAGTCCCACACACTATGGTACACCACCATGCAACTCCATGTCCACCGGTAATCCACTGCTCAATTCTAGAGGCTCCCACACATCCCTTGATGTGGTGACCTAGATCTGTGCCTCTACATGTCAGAATACCCCCAATTGGTATCATCCTCTCTGTCGTCGCATCACTATACCTGTCGATGAATGGATCATCACTCCAAACCCTCCTGAAGGGGTCCGAGAAGTGAATCTCCCTATGTGTCAGTAGTGTTACCACCACTGCTCGGCTTTGCTACATCCTCTGTGCCCCATACAAAGGTGAAGAATCCTTGGCCCCATACAAGGCATCATCTGGTGGCTTGCCAATGCCACCTCCTCTGACAAGCTCCTACCAAGGTATATTGACCACCCCATGATCTCGTGTATAAGTGTCATACGAAGACAACCTAGGGAGTCTGCACATAAACTGGTTGGCCACTGGAGCTAACCGAAACTCCCCTAGCGAATGCACATGCTCTACTTCTAGGCCAACTGTACCCTCCAAGACATAGTCAACAGACCTGCCTGGGAAATGATAGGTGATCCCGCCTAGCTCTCAATGCCAATCTAGGTTTCTTGTATTCCCAACACCTGGGAACTCCTGCTTAACTACACCCGGGTCCACCACTATCTCCATAACCCACTCCACTGGGTACCAACTCAAAATCTCTCGCCATCCAACCTCAACAGGTGGATGTTGCACCCTCTGCAACCCCAATCGTCTCATCCTTCTAACCAAGTCAACATATGAGATCTCACTAGGTGACTCTGTCTCTTTCTCTCCAATGGGAAGAGGTGTCCCAACAACACTGCTAGTCCAGTCCATGCATGCCCGAAGGGAAATGATCTAACGCTCCAACGTGCCCTCTGGTTATACCATTAGGGAATCCAGTCATTCCCCAATGCGGGCCAACTTGGCCGCTAACTCGGCACAAGCCACTCTCATGCCCTCCAGCTCCCTGTCCTGCAACAAAATGGCCTCCTGTACTGACGTGGCCTTCCCTTTAAAAACTAGAAGGTCTTCCCAAAGCTGATGATACCGCTGTCTGCGACCATCATCCAATACCTTTGTATCTCCTAGTGCCTCATCGAAGGTGGATACATCTCCTGACACCTCACCCATCTGTCGTGTGCTACTATCACCTGAAGACTCAGACACGACTCCAGTCATCACCTCAATGGATGGCTCTACTGGGGTAGGCTCTACCTTCTCCACTACGATATCAACCGACACGGTCAAGGAGGTCTCCAATGAGGGTGAATCCTGTGTCACACTAGGTGTATCCTCAAGCTCCCTGCAATCCTGTGTGCCCTCATCCTCCAAGTGCGAGGTAACCATTTTGATGGTTTCCCCCTCCGATACTCGGTCAAGCTGGAAAGAGGTATTCAACTTCTCCACCCAAGCTTTTTTCGAAAGCTTGGATGACCCGTCAAATGTCGGTAAATAGAATCTACCCACTGTACGCTGCAAGCCCTCAACATGTGAGTGCCTGTTCCCTCTGGTAATGTTGCGAGGTCTGCTATCCCGCTGGAGCTGAACAAAATCTCTGAATGGAAGGGCATCCCTGAACTCCTGCCTATATGCCTGATACTCGGCAAAATAATCACCCATGTGGCCAAGCTCTGGCTCGTGCTGTGCTCCTGCCCCTTTGTCTCCACCCATAAAAGTGGGCATAATGGAACGTGTGGGTGTATGTGATGCCATATGCTGAGAGGCATCATGCTCCGGCAAATGGTGGGATGTGCCTGATCCCTCGCCCATCTGGAAAACCCTTGGGGTTTCACGCTTTCTAGCCTCCATAGTGGTGAATCTCTGCCCCATCACCTCGATCTGCCTTGACAGATCCTGTACTGATTTGAGGAGCATCTCCCCAGATCTCTTCACATCATCATCACCTGCCATCGACTCCTCCTACTCTGTGTCTACAGGCTCCTCCTATTCTGCGTCTATTAGAGGCTCCTCATGTTCTGTGTCTACCACAGGCTCCTCCTCTCCATAGGTGTTCTCTAACCTATGCTCACTATATCTGTACTTCCTACCTCTGTAGCAGATATAGGGCTTCTCCCCCAGTGTCATGGACTACTAGCTCCACAGGCTGAGCTAGATCTATGCTCTGATACCACTGTAATATCCTATTTTGGGGATATCTCTAAAACACGGCACACTCCAACTAGAGATGTACTAGGAGGGAATTTACCGGATATGCCGCCTTCAAAAGAGGATGAGATCCGGAGGCTACTTGGCCCTTTCCAGACTTTGTCTAAGAGTGTAAAATAAACACACCAAGTGGTATAGAACTAGAATGCTCAAATATATATGACAATGCAGTAGACATATAATAACATATAAAGAATGTACCAAAACTCATCCAGAAACATAGAGAGAGAATGCTAAGCCATTTTATTAAACTGAGAAATATAATGAAGTACAATAGGTGATTAGAGTGATCGAACTTAAACTAGCTCAAGGCAAGTGAAGAAATACAGCTCAGAATACACAGGAAATGGCTGCTCTCTGAACTGCGTCCCAGTTGCTGGAAAACTGCGGTGTAGCTGCTACTACTGGAATGAACTGAAGACTAGGGGTTGTTCCCCTTGCCGGAATGAGCTGAAAATCTGGAATCCTCCTCTACTCACCAATCCCGACAAAACCTAGAAAGCATATCAGAAATGTCCGATCTTTGAAAAACACCCCCTTGGGGAATTACGCTGGCCTCCAAGGCTCTGCGTAGAGGCTAAATGAGAATTACTGAGATACCGCCTCAATCTCCATCAAAATCCTCCCAAAGGAAAAGACTGATCCTCTGCTCAAAATCTCGGCTCAAATCTCCTGCAAAAATCCCGATCCGGAATACCTCCAAGATGGAATGTGTCCTCTCTCCCAGTGACTGCATAGTCTCTATGAATGCTCGGCTCCGCAGCAAACCCAAACACCAAAGCCTCCCACAAAATACTAAAGAAATAACCTTGCCCAAGAAGGCACTTGAATTCCCCCAGGGCTAAGGGCAAGATCTCCGACTGGAGACAGTAAATGCACTAAACAGTGTTGTAGATAGGCTAAACAACCAGCGTGCTCAAGAAGACAAAAATTCTAGCTCAATATCATCAACAACAGAATCCATGAAATGAGAAGGCTCCTCCCATTTTATAACGTTGGTTTCCCTCCAAAAACCCAATGTAGTCTCTCTCTATTGCCACGTACTCATCTTTATCTGCACAGAAGCTTCTAGAGCATACGTGGGTCCCCTCTCTACGTGGTCTCTTGGCCCCCCCTTGGCTCACTTAAGTTACAACGTTGTGTCTACTAGGGAGTGAACTTTATTTTTAGAGTGAGTTATGTCCCCCTCTACTCACTTTTATTTATAATTTAATTATATAAGGAAAAATTGATCAAAATTAATATTTCCAATTAGCTGCTGCTATTTGGGAATATTACATAATAACTCATTAATCAACTAAACAATACATTACTTAACTATAGTGCATGGCAGTTCCAGTGGAGACCTAGTGGACAGATAAGCTAAAGGGAAAGATGGATTATCTGTTGCGACTATAGTGATGCATTGATTGCACCACACACACATTGGAGTTGCCAATGAGGATTTCACAGTCAAGGCAAGGGTAATTCGAATTCATTCAGAGCTATTCTTCAGCAGGGATTGTGCAGTGGAAGCAAGCTATCAGGTGGCAATAAATCCGTGGATGGATTTGCAGATTTCTTTTGATTAGTTTGTGATGATTGATTGTACTGAGAGCTTAATTTACTGAGCTTTGTATGAGACTATTACATGATCTCCATGATACATAATATATGATAGTTGGGGTTTTCTGCTTTAGGCTTTCCCATTAAACAACTGTGTTATGTGTGATTTTTTTTATTGCTTCATGTGTTTGCAATTGATTTTAATTTCTGCAAAACATTAACAGTGGAAGGATTCTGTATTTAGCAAGAAGATAAAATTGTTAGATCAGGAGGATCTAGATATATACATGCATCTTGCATATAATTTCTACACCAGCATATAGTAAAAACAAAAATGTTAAAACTACTTTAATGATTTCATCTATAAAAAAATTCCTACCTATACATGACACTATCGATTTTCAACATCTAATTCCCTCGTGAACCTATAAGTCAATAAACATAAAAAAAATTCATTAAATTTTATTTATTTCTTTTAGTGACTTATTGTTTTTTTTTAAAGTTAAATTGGACAATTAATCATTTTTTACAAAAATACTATTAATAATATATATTTTTTTTATAATTTTTAAAATAATTTGAATTTTTTTTTATATTTTTTTATACAAGAATAATTAACAACTTTCTTGATATATGATATATAATTACAAGTAAATTTATGAAAGTTTAACACGTGTTCTCCTATCTATAAATCAAGTCACAATCAAGGTATTTAATATTAAATATCTCATTTTTGACAAAAATCACATTATTACAACCATTACTAATTAAAAAATCCTTAAAATATATTTAATATAAAATTTAAAAAATAAAATATAAATATATAAACATTATAAATTTACTATACATTATACATTATAAATTTACTATATGATAACTTTATTTATTTATTTTTATATTGAAGGTTTCAACTTATAAATAGTTCCATTAAACTTAAAGCTACAAATATTTATATCTAGAGTAGATTAATGCCTTCGAGGAAGGAAATTAATGTGTCGAAAGTAAATTTCAAAATGCTACATGCTTATGATGAGATAATGGATATAAGATACAACCGTGTTGTATTTGGCATTGCAATTTCACTTATGTGATCGATTCATATTATTTAGATGAACCTTATTATCCATAACAACCCTAAATAAGAAATGAAGAGAAGAAAACTTCCACACCTTTAGACGAAACGATGATATAGAATAAATGACGGTTAATCGTAGGTAAACCCAAAAATCTTTCAAAGGAATTGGAGGTAAAAGAAAAGAAGAAAATTTTTATTGAAGCTGTGCATTTATCATAGGATTTACTATTTCATTTATTGATGGTGTCATGATTATTTTATATGAGATGAATAAATAATAAATAATTTAAATTTAGTTTAATTTTTATATTATTAAATAATGAGAAAATTTATGTGAAGTTTTAGTAGCATAAATTTTGAGGATGGGTCTCGTCAGCAAGGTGATCTAGGATCAAATTTCACAGGGTGATTGTGTCGTGTGTTAGAGGTCGCAAAAAAAATTAAGTTAGCTAAAGGGTTGCTCTAGCCCGGGTGCGATTCTGATGTGACTTTGATAACTTAAATGCCCTTAGGTCACGATTGGTCAAGCCATAAATCAAGCTTAGAGAATAAAAAAAAATATGAGAAACAAAAAAGTAAAGAGAATATCTATATTTTTAAATATATAAAAAAATTATGTGACAATATCTCATTTTCTCTTAGATTTGTTTTGAGTAAAATGAATCTAATTATATAAATTGTGAAGATATATTTTTAACATAATGATATTAATTAATTATATAAGAGCATATATAAAATTGATAGTAAATTGTGTATTTTTTTTTTTTGTGATGATTTATTATAAAATATTGTAGATATAAAAGTAAGATATTAATATAAATAATAAAAATAATAATATAATTATAAAATAAAAGTTATCATAAATTGAAATTATAATTTAGATAAATTGATTTTTTCAATATATTATGAGAAAAATATGAGATACAATTAATATTAACTTAACATAATCACCCTTTTTATACGTTTTGGTGGATGAAAATGGATTTTTAATATTTGAGAATGTAAAATTCTATGATCCATATTATATTAACTTATAAATTTTACGGGCAATCACATAGAAAATTAGAGAAACGACGTATTTCGAGCTACCAAGTGTAGTTCATCATCAGTTAGATGAGGATTTCGCTGATCATTTACATAAATATATATAGTGCAGAGATGGAAATGGTCAAAACCCTAAGAGACTAGGAGATAATAAAATAGTTAAAATAGACGTTGAGAAAAATAATATTACCATTATTTTTTAATTAACAAATAAAGAAAAAATAAACTAAGAGAATTAAATGGAAATAAGTCAAAATCAAAAATTAAACATAGTGATAAAATATAAAATAAATCATAAAAAATATAACAAAAATATACAAAACAAACAAACAATGCGGAGGATACCAAAATATTAATATTAATCAAAATTTTTAATTTAAAATTATAAATTTTTTACCAACTTTTATTACCCATTATAACAATTTTAATAGATTAATAAAAAAATTAGAAATTAAAAAATAAGATATATATATATATATATATATATATATTAAAAAATATAAAAATGATCAAAATAAGTAACTAATCCGAAATAAATCAACAAACTAAAAATCAAACTGAAATCATGAAAACTAGGAATAGATTGAAGGGATCCAACGCGTAGTAATATTCCACCCGTCATCTCTATTAAATGAACAAGATATTTTTTCTATTTCAATAGCTTCCCTGAGTTTGCAGTGAAAGAAATAAATTGTTAAAATTTTGGCCAATGTATCTAGCCATCTTAGTGCTTACTAGGATGGATGGGTACCACAGACTTCCTCAGTTTCCATCTAAATTAACTATCAGATAAATTATGGCCGAAATCTATATAAATTTTGTCGTATTTTATAATATAATTGTATATGTAAAAACACATATAACCCATTTGCAATATACACATATAAGAATTAGCACACCAAAAACAAGTTCAACACACAATAAGGACACTTATATGATAAGAAGCACCAATTGGATGTAGAACCAAAATGTTCTTACGATCCATGGACTTCATTATTGTAGCTTTCTTATAAATGGATCACCCAAAAGTTTAGGTTATGAATATACCTATGCAAAGGATCACTTAAAATTACTATATCCCATAGTTAGTACAAAACATGGTTAAGGATAAGGTACCAAATCCTTATACAACCTCATCATATATCCACTCCTTCCCTATCAATATGCATAATCCAAGGTAATACACCCTCATCTTTGCCTCTATAGTTGATGCACGAGCATCTACAATTCAAATGGTTCCATGATTTATTTAAATTTATAATATTTTTCCTCGCTCTAATGTTGAAGGAATTAAATTTGTTAGGAAGTTAGTCAAGTGTGATTTGGTTTCTATGTTAAAGTGGATAATGTAGTGAAATATGGAATTTTATTAGATAATATAGGAAACCGTTTTGGGTTGTTAGATTTCATGAGAAATATATTAAAAGTTTTCTCTAATGAATTGATAAGGAGAGAGATTTTTGAAAAGTTGAAGAGAAATTGAAATTCTATGTGTGAAAAGGAGAGAGTAATGCTTAGTGTTTAAATTTTTATGTTTTCCTTTAATTTTGAAATTAATTTCTACCTTCAATCTTAGATCCTTTGTGTGTATTATGAGCCTATCGATATGTGAGATATTTGTTTTAGCTGATAGATTTTTTTTATATATCAATTTCATGGCATGTTATAATAGTTACAAATCATAGAGAGGCCAATGGCCAAGTATTAGAGTCGAGCGCCACAAAGCGCATAGTGAAAAATTATCAAAGTTTCCAATCGTCATATTGTAACTTGAAATTCCTATACCGATATGTCAATTGGCAGAGCAAGATAACAAAAATATGGGTTTTATTTGGTGTCATTTCCATTTCCATTGCACAATTATGAATCATTGAGGAGTTCTGAAACATGGTGATGGGTGGTGGTACAGTCTCATTAATTTATGAACTAATAGATAAAATCTCATTTTTTTCATCTTTTTTCATCTATCGTGAAGCACCCTTCCATCTCCATGTTGAGTGCCCTATTTCCTCACCATCGTGTCATCTACCATCCCACTGACAAGCACTCTACTTCCCAACTCCTTACTGGTGATATTGTTGAGCACTTTTTGTTGACATCATTTTGGTGTTTTGGTCTTAGTTAATGACATCGACATAGAAAAAATCCATTTACAATTTCCATATCATCTATCGGTCTAGAGTCTTAGGGTTATTCACATTCTCCATATTTTACTAGGCACTAAGTAAATATTATAAGCTATCTTCTGATTTGAAAGAGAGGCACATGTCTATTACCTTAGGTGTTGGTCATAGCAGCAACGAGACCAATCATTCCACCTAGCACCTATGCCTCATAAATATGAGGTTGTATTATGGTGAGATTTTTCATGTAAAGTAGAAGAAGACACTTGGGCTTGCACCTATGAGACCACTTGGCACCAATAGTGGTATCAGAGCAGCATAAATTTTTTTCTTAAAGGTTCTAGACTAAGATGGAGCAATGAGAGGATAAGCTTGAAGAGTAGGTAAAAGATTTCCAGTGGCAAATGTAGCCTTGCAAGAGGAAGTAAATTGGTTGCAAGATAATATGGAAGATATGGGGATTGTGTATAGGAGATGAGATGATGTAGGGAATCCTAGTGATTTTGGGTGAATATTCTTTTAGTAAGGAAGAAAGAGAAGAATCGTTAGATGAGAAAATAATGAAAATTATAGCTAGGATGTCTTCCAAACCAAAAATGGAGGTAGCAATGTATGAAGGTAATCAAAATGTTGATGAATTAATGGGATGAATTAATTTGTTACATAATTATTTTTATTATGAGGATGTTGATCGAGACATGCGAGTCAAGTATGCGGTGACCTGAATCAATGACTATCCTGCTCTATGATGGGATGAAGTATAGGAAAAATGATAAACCAAAGGAATGTCCATAATTAACGATTCAGACAGAATGGTGGAGAATTTTAAAGGTAAATTCCTAACCAAATATTATCAACTTAATATTTTCAAATAGTTACATAATCTTAGACAAATGTTTGTGTATGTCAAATATGCATTGAAGAGTTTCACAAGTTAAATATTGGAGTTGGTCATTTACAACATGTCACTAAGAAATTTTCTACATATATAAATGGTTTGAAATTTGATATTAAAGACTACATCAACATGTTACCTTCGAAAATTTTTGAGGATTCATATCAAACCGCCTTGAAGGAAGGAGAGAAGATTACACAAAAACAAATTGAAAGTTATTCCGGAAGGATTTCTACTATAGGTAAAGGACAATAGAGTGGAAGACAAACAATCCAATCTGCAAGAGAATGAGGGATCTCTAAAAACAAATCACCAAGAGGAGGTGATCCAAGAGGAAGAAAATCGTTCTCAAGGGACAAAGGTCAAATAATATACTATCAACCTAGATTCTTTAGATGTGGGAAACTAGGGCATATTCCTAGGGAATGTCTTAAGAATGCACCAATAGGCCAAATAGGTGCTCATGTTGGAAATGAAAAGGAGGAGAATGATAGTCCAGACATAATTGAAAAATTTCCGGAATTAGGTGAATCTTTTCTATTTAAGTGACTATTTTATAATGAATAATGTATTTATCAAAGTATAAAAGGAATTCAAAGAACCAACTCAAAGGAGAGTTTTATTCAAGATTATGTGCAAATCTAAGGGTAATTCTTGTAAAGTTGTAATCGATTGTGGTACCACAAAAAACTTATTCTCCACTATAATGGTAGAGAAATGAAATTTGAATAACAAACCACATCCTCATCTCTAGAATTTCTTTTGGTTGCAAAAAAGAAATGAATTTTTAGTTAATGAACAATGCAAGGTGGATTCCAAAATGGGAATTGAAAAGGTGAAATTGTATCTGATGTGATGCCAATGGTTGTTTTCATATTTTGTTGGGGATATCATGGAAATATGATAGGAAGGTTATCCATGATCATAGAATAAATACATATACTCTTGAGAAATATGGTCAGAGGCACATCTTGTTACCCATGCCTGAAGAAGAAGCTAAATATGATATTGGTCAAAGTGTATTATTGAGGAGTATGAAATAATTGTTGCAAGTGAATAAATATGAGGTACACTTAGCTTTAGTTGGGAAGCCTCGAGTAATCCTTACAAGTACTGGTTTAAATTATTTTCCTAGAGAAATTAGAAGTGTGTTGGATGAGTTTGATGACATAATTTTTGACAAGTTACCAACAATTTTTCCTCTTGTTAGAAGGATCAACCATCACATAGACTTCATATTAGGATCTAGACCTCCAAAGAAGCTAGCTTATAGGATGAATCCATCAGAAAATGATGAGTTAAGGAGGAAACTTAAAGAGTTTTGAAATAAATAAATTATAAAATAAAGGTTGAGTTCGTACATTTTAACATAAATTATTAGTTTGAAAAAGGATGGTGTATCGAGGATCATTACTACTTCTAGAGCCTTAAACAATATTACAATTAGGTATATATTTCCACTTCCATGGATTTATGACTTGATTGATTATCTTAGTGGTGCTATATATTTCTCCAAAATTAATTTTAAGAGTGGTTACCACCAAATATGAATTGGAGAAGGGGATGAATGGAAAGTTGGCCTTAAGACCAACCATGTGCTACATGAGTGGCTTGTGATGCCCTGCAGTCTTACTGATGTACACAATACTTTTATGTGATTAATGAATGTCGTGAAGGATTTTCCATGCAATTTTTTGATTTTGTATTTAGATGACATTCTAGTGTTCATCCAAAAAAAGAAGGAGTGTTTGAGACATATCAAGCTAGTTCTTAGCACTTTGTAACAAGAGAAATTGTAGATAAATTTAAATAAGTGCAACTTAATGAAGAGTGAGTTGTTATAATTGGGCTTTGTAATTTCAAATTATGAATTGAAGATGGAAAAATATATCATGAAGGCGATAATTTATTGTTTTATTCCAAGAAACATGATTTAGGTAAGAAGCTTTCACATTATTATTATTTTCTACAATTATAAATAATTTTTACATTTTAGTGTGAACCCAAAGTTGAAATTATCAAGGAGAATATGTTGTAAACTAGATTACTACTAAGATTGGGGGATGAATTAGTGGTGATGGCACTTATAAAAGTTTCTCCAATTAATTATTCATTAAATCATGCATAAATGAAAAACATAAGGAGATATCAAAGAATCAAGCATACACTAGAAACCATGAAAACATTCAACACAAGGAACACAAGAACTTTTGGTGGAAACCCCTCCTCTAGGGAAAAAACCACCCTTCATTATTCTACGCTTCTCAAAAAAATTTATTATTTGAGGCAAATTATTTACATAGAGATTCATGTAGGTATGATCAAATGGAGATCTATTTCTCACATGGTTCTACTAAAAACCATTCATTGAAAGCTACCATGAACAATGATCCTTGTCCAATTACTCATGAACTCTCATAGGACTCTACGTACTCCTACATGATGGAAGACACTGTAACCAATGAGCCTCACCTAGTTTCTTCTAAACTATACAACTACCATTGGATGGCGAAAACTGCTCCCTATATTGATTTCCTCAAATTCCTCCAACTCCTTTGCTCTATGTAGTTCTCATTTCATAAATTTTAAGATTGGAACTCAGAACTTCTAAATATGAACACCGCAAGAACATATATTTAACGCATAAAATCAAAACCAAAAACTACAACCCAAAATACAACAAAATCCCATCAACCACTACATAAAATAATTTGATAAACACATCAAATAAACCATTTGTACCATAAGTAAAATTCCTCACAATTGAATGTTGCACTGAAACAATAAACTGGATAATATACTAGGAGAAAACAATCTCCAAAAACTCCTGTAATCAAACAATGAAAACACCTTCAACCAATCCACACGTTATATCCTTGATTGTAGCACAAATTATTAGCTGAAATATATTTCTACTACCTTCTCAACTACCTGCAAATTTCTTCAAATTATCTGCATCAAGTCTCATACATATTGAACACTCTTCCTCTCTCACACACTTTCAACTCCTCAAAAGAAGAAACCAAATGAACTCCAATCCTTCTTCTATTTATCATTTTTTGAGATGGTTAAATCACTAATTACAACTTTGTTATGGAGCCTTGTTCATACATTTAGAAAATTATCAAACACTTTGAGTAGAAACTCATATTTGACTCAATATGCTACTATCCTTATTAAATGATAGGTATGTCCACTTTAACCACTTTATAGAACATGGTTAAGGCTTTCCAACCCTTTTCATGAAAAAAACCGAACTAAAACATTTCCAAAATACCAAAATTTCCTGAGACATACACACATAACCATAAAATCGGGATTGGAAGGATACCAGCCACATGCATAGGCCTCCCCCCTTATGGATAGGTCCCTCCATCCAGATGCACAATATTAACTCCTTGCAACTATGGCAAGGGATGAGCGGAAACACTCTAATTTGCCTCATAAATTTTCTAATATATTCCATAGCTATTCTAGAATCTATATTGACCCGGGGAATATGTTAAAAACCCATGAACACCTATACATCCTTCTCTAAACATTTTTCATCATATTAACAACATGAAGACTTAATTAAGAGCATGGAGACGTAGTTTGCTAATCTCCTCAACTCAAACACATGTAGCAGCAACATCAACTTGTACAAACATCTCTAACACCTATATGACGATCATATATCTATAAAAAACCATTATAACAGGTTAACAAGAAATCATAACATGTTCTGCAATCATCTCTACTCATCCTTTTGTTCCTGCACTAGGTCACTAGGTCATCACCACGTTGAGATCAATGTCAAACAATATGACTAGTAAGAGGATTACATCACTCACATTACCAAAAAAATAATCAAGATCAATAGCTCTAAACACTTCCATCAACACATTTTGATCTATCCCCATCACAACCTTAAAGAGAAATACCGTGATATCAAACACATGGAAACTTGGACTAATACCCTATTGGCATCAATGCAAACACTAAAATACAACATAAAGCTAATGCCAATATAATAATCAAGGATTCAAGTGGACTATACTAACAGATGGTAACTTTAAATTATTTAAAAAAATAATTACACAGCAACCTGTTTTGCCACTTCTACACTTAAGAAATTCATTTCATGATGAAATTGGTGTTATTAGGATCTCTATTGGAGTTGTGTTGAGCCAAGAAGGATCAATAATTTATTATTTCAATAAGAATTTAAATTATGCAAGCATCAGGACTTCTCATATGATAAGGATTTCTACGCTATTATACAATACTTGAAGAAGTGTGACACTAAGGCATCCCCAAGGAATCTATTTTTCTTACTGATAATCATTCTCTACAAGCTAACCTAAATATATTTGTGGAAATATGTAGAATATGTGTGTGGGATAAACGAAGAATTCATAATGCAAGATTGTACCAACTATTTCCAATTCTTTATAAGCCTTTATATTTTCTGAGCGTGGTTTTTTTGTTAGGTATACCTTAGACACATAAAGGTAATGATTCGATTTTTTTTATTGTGGATATTCTTTCTAAAATAACATATTTCATTTCTTATATAAGAACTACAGATGCAACTACCGTGGAAAATTTATTCTATAAAGAAATTGTAAGATTGCATCAATTTTCCAAAAAACATTATATCAAATAGGGATACAATATTTGTAGTCAAATTTTGGAGAACTTTATGGATGAAACTATGTGCTAGTCTAAACTTCGTTTCAAATTTACAACCCCAAAAAAATGGACAAAAACAAGTGATTAATAGAAGTATTTGAAACATTTTGAGAATTTTGGTGAATGAACATTCCAATTAGTGGGATCAGATACTTTCTCAAGCTATGAAAAAGGATGAGTGCATCCCAAATATTGTATGGAATTCACCCTAGTGAAGTGTACCAACTATGGAATTTGGGAAAGTGGGAGCTCAAAATTATAGCAAAAGAATATTTTATAGTGAATATGCAGCAAGTGTAGGAAATTTCAAGCCACAATTGTAGGAGAGTATCCTCAAGTACAAACAAAGAGTATTATGAAAATGAGACAATCATATTTTCAATTTGGGGAACTATTAATGACATATTTGATGAAGGGAAGGCTTAATGTTGGAACATAAAAAAAAATAAGATTAAAAAAACTAGTCCATGTAAAATTTTGAGGAAATATTCCTCTAATGCCTATAAATTATAACTTCCTTAGGACATTAAAATATCACCAATTTTCGTTGTACTGGATGTAACATACCCCATTCTAGAAATATCTCATGCTAAAGGTATAAGAGGGTGTTACTATGATTGACCTGACCTCTAATGTCATGTTATGGAAATGGGGTCTAAAAATTTTATCATTTCTCAAACTTCTCAAAACCAAAAATAAACGTCTTCATTTTGTTTTTCTCGTTGAGATATTTATAGTAATATAAAAATTCCCCCAAAACGACTCTCTGATCAAAATATATTGCTTTTAAATATTTAGTTAATGACCTCCTACCATGTCACCACATTCTACCATGTCGCACGCATGTGGTTCCCATGTGGTGTCGACATGGCACTTCACATTATTCCATTGAGTACTCCATGTTGTTTTGTGTCAGTTCACCACCCCATGGCATATACCCCTTTATCATTAGACTCCTTCAAAAACATCTAGCATGACATCAGTGGATATTTACAAATGAATTGATAACACATTATGAGGATACAAAGAGAAACACCTTCTTTAGCCAATTGATAAATCTAGAAAAAAAAAATTTAATGCAGGAGCACATTGAGGAATTTCAAAAATTAAATATCAAGGTAAAGAATATTCCATAGGATCTTAGGATTGATGTATTCGTACGTACTTTAAACTATAACATCCAAAATGAGGTTCTCCTATTGTAATATAATTAATTTGAGAAGGCATTCAAGGTGGCGAGAAAAGTTGGAAGCAAAATTATGGCGACAAGGACATCTACCACTCACCACTATAAAGATGGAAGTGTTGATGCTCCTATTTTTCCACAACCTACAATTTTGATACCACAACAATTGGGGGAAAAAAAAGAAAAAAATATTTGTTACAGTTGTGATAGAAAATATACAAAAGGTCATAAGTTCTCTCACAAGAAATTATTTTACATAGATTGTAAAGAGGAGGAAGAAAAGGAGCAGGAAACATCACAAGAAGAGGTTATACACCTGAAGCCAACGTAAGAGAAAGAAGAAATGAATGTGACCATATATTATAATGTATTGGTGGGAATTACCACTCCTCGAACTCTCAATATCGAAGGATATATAAAGAAGAAAAAGGTAATAATGTTGATTGATTCAGGTACTACCCATAATTTTATTCATCATAAGATAACCAAGGAATTGAACCACTTTCTATATCAAGAACTACAGTGTGAATTCATGGTTGCAAATGGAGGAACTATAAATTTATCTAGGAAGTTCCATAATATAAATCTAACCATGGGAGGATATGTACTAAATAGTTCAATTCTTTCATTCCAATGGATGATGTTGATGTTGTACTAGGATTCCAATGGTTACAATCTTTGGGGATGATAGATTTTAATTTTCAATAATGTTTCTTAAAAAAAAATGGGGAGAAATGTAAATTTAATTAAGGGGTATCGCAGGGAAACCATGGAAGATAACTAGCTCTAGTGGCATGACCAAGATTTTGAATAAATAATAATGGGGCGTAATTGCAAAATTATGCTCAGTAGAGGTTCAAACGGAGAACAAATCTATTTATCTAAACACCTATTCCACAAAATTTATAGAAACAACCCAAAAGGACATTTTATCCCCTTATTTACAACCAAAAACTTAAATAATACTTCAATATCCCTATTTATAAGCACCAACTTGATCTGCCTATCACATTCATTTTTCATAACATTTTCAAACTTGAATCTACAAGAAATTTTTTAAAACTTTTTCATGCAAAGTCCTTTATGTTTTCTCTAATTTGTAGCTCAATAACTACATTAGAAGTTCTCTCTTCCTTGATTAACTCATCTATCCTTGCAAATATATACACATAATTTCTCTCTTTATTGATCTTTATCATGTATTGGTCATCCTCTATTCATGGTATCTTCTTCTCTCATATTAGCAACTACAACATGTATCTACATTCATACGTATTATGTTCTTTGTTTTTGTGCACTTGATGTTATTACCATGCATTACTCTACCATATTATCTTCTACTATTTTCCCACTCTTTCTAGTATATTTCTATCTTTTACATGTGCATGAGTTCATCCACTTCACCAGTTTTTTAAACATTTATTTATACAACAAAATCTCGTTGAGAAGTCCTTCCCATTACCATGGGTGTCAACCAACAATATATTCCCATCAATTTTTGTGTATTAACTATGTATATCCTATGGAAATTCCCCCCATGGTCAAGAATCTCCTTTTCCGCATGTAACCTTGCTCTTTTTATCTATTGAATTTATCTCCCTTTCTGTCTAAATTTTTTTCCCTCGTTCTTTCACCTTCACCCATGCTCATAACCAGAATATTATGTACAATGATATTAGGTATACTCTCTATTACATAATGAAATTATGCCATTAGCTCTCAAGGATTAGTTCTACTATTTATGTGACCACAACATTTTCACCACTAAATCATATCACACATTGGGTGATTTCACTTACCATCATTTCATAAAACATTGGTGATTCGATTTTTTTATAACTCTTAGGATTGAGCTAATTACCCTCGTGACCACATGGAGTAACCAACGACTAAATATATCAAGCATTGGTAGATTCCAAAATTTCCTCCTTTCCAAATTTGTAGGTATGCAGAGGCCTTAACTTATAGAGTGATGTACCTTAAATTTGCATGACCTCCCACAATTGTTGGAAGTAATGCTTCCATGTGTTTTACAATGTTGTGAGTTTTCATTGAAAGTTCGTGCGTGTCAAACTCCAAGTATTTTTTTTCTTACGTGTGAGCTGTATTAGTTATCTAGATCTACTTTCTTAGGATCTAGATTCGTTGAGGTGAGTGATGTAATTCCTGTATATGTAACCGTTATGATCAATAAAGTATAAAATGTGTAATTTTTGTTGTGCAATCTCTCCCACTCTCTCTTTCGATTTCCTAACATGGTATAAGTGTTTTTTTTGGCTTGACTCCCTCAAGGGAGCGCTAGGAATATGATAAAACTTTGAGGATTGATTCTTTGTAATTAAATTAGCTTAGTGTGTGACTTTCATGTCGTGCATGTAGATCTATTCACTCTGTAGATCCAAATTATTTTTTCGGTGAATTTGAAGTGTGTGTTGTGATAGATCCATAACCATGCTTGTTTGAATAAATTACCTTTATTTATATCTTGGAAGACTATGAAGAGAGTTATTCTCTGGACCTCCCACTCTATGAAGCACATTGATCTATGAATATTATGATTGTCATTAATGGTTATTTACAGCATGAGATCTCCGGGTGCCAAGGTAAAATGGCGGAAATTTGAGATTCATCGAAGTGAGTGATGTAAATCCTATGCATGTAACCGTTGTGATCAATAAAGTATACAATGTGTGATTTCTATTGTGCAATCTCTCACTCCCTCTCTTTCAATTTTCTAAAACATTATGACTTGGAAATTATCAAAAGTTGCACAATATAAAATATCAGAACACCTAGAGTGAGTAATATTTTTCGACACATGGATATACTCAGGTGTTAAGGGCCTAAATCCCTTAGGTTCTACACGTTAGCAACTTGTGACATGATGCTATTACCTAGAGCTAAACCTTATCAATTATCGAAATATTGTGATAGTGTTATTTTCCTAATATACTCATAAGAAGATATACTCATAGCTCTCATGGTTAGGTTCATTGCGACCCATGACCATGTCTTCTAACCATTTCCCTAATACTCTCAAGATATCAAGTAACTTCAAGATTTTGCACATATGAAAGTCTGAAATTATATCTTTTATGATAACAAATTAGAAATTACATTGTTAAGAAAAAATGTGTTTAACTAAAAAAAACGAGAACATTGACACTCACTATCACATCATTCACTAGCTCAATGTGACATTTCTCATAATTTTGTAGATCTAAAAATTAAATAGTAAATATATTTACCAAAACATTAGAAATTGTTTTTTTTTAATTCCAAAAAAACATTTATGTATTGTTTTCATTTAACAATACAATGATTAATATTAAGGTAACCCATTTAAATATAATCTTATATGTTAACCTAGTCAGTTCAATTTTTAATATTAATAATGAGTTAATTTTTTTTATACATTAATTAAACTATTAACTACATTATTATTATTAATATGTATTTAATAATAAGTATAATCCCAACAATTATTGAATATTTCTTGATATCTATCCCAAATATGAACTTAAAAAGTACTAGAAATATGACAAATCTTCCAAAAGGTTATTGATTACTCTATTGGGTCTATTAAGAAAAAATGGTTATTTAGTGTGCGGAAGTGGTGACACCTATTTTTTAGAAAAAACAACATGTATTTTAAGGAAATTATTTACTTTCAAAATTAAGTGAATAGTTTTCATAAAGCTAAACCTTGGGGATAAAAAAAAACATAACAGTACTGATGGGGCCCAGCCCTCACGCCACGTCAGCACTCACAAATTATATAAAATAATATACAAAGATATCGGAAATGTTATGTGTGCGTTGGTTTCAAATAGTTGTAATACATTACACTTTGAATTAAAATTAAAACAAAGTTCTCAGACCTCCGGTTATCTGTAATATTTGATAGTTGTTGGCTCGATTTGGTAATGAATTCAAACTGATTTATTTCGTCATGTTGTCCGGCTGGACTGACTCCTATCAGTGTCTCTCGATCCTCGCCCTTTTGCGTGGTAAATTTCCTACCCTATCGACTGCCACTCATTCTTTCACTCACTTGGTTTCACCGTGAGGGTTTCACCCTGCTCATTCTTGTGAGGTTTTGTTGTCAACTTTCATTCCATTGATCTGGACATCTGTTCACCCCTTTTCTGCTTATGAATACGGTAATATGTCAGTTAACTCCTCCAACAGGTTTAGTAATTTACGCAACTGAACTAACTCCTTTTATAGTGCTTATTTTCTTTCTCTGTGTATCGTTGGCTTGAAACTGGATTTGCGCTTTTTCAGTGTGTTATTATTACGTGTAACTTATTAGTTTTCTTGGGTATGCAGGTTGAACCCTCCATGGTTTTCTTTCGACTCGTCCAAGTTCAGCTCGGCACCAAAAGGTAAGAAAACCCTCCCTGATTCAATTTCTCTGGCTTTTTTTCTTGTCTCTGACACACTGGCTCCTTGTCAGCAGATTTCGGTGGGTTTCAATCCAAGTGTCCACTCCAACTGTGCTCTGCATTCCCTCGTCTTCACCTAGGTAATGAGTCCTTAGTCTTTCTCGTTCTTTATTGCTCAAAAAACACAGTGAGTAATGTATTTAACTCCGACGCTTATTTATTCTTGTTGTTTTGCAGACAATATAGATTTTCATCATTCTAAACCCTCCGGCTCAGTTGATTATCGGCCTCCAATCTAAGATGGGTAGGGTCGCTCCCATGCATCTGTCTCTGTGTTTAGATTTGGCTCTTTATCAAACAGAATTTGGCATCTCATTTCTCTGTCTTAATTTGTGGAGTTATCTTGGTCTTATGTAGTTGTTCTTGTCACAAAAAAGGTTAGGATTTGTGAAATACTCCTAGACCTCTTCTGTCTACTCGATGACTGCCTGTATCTCTATGTAGTTTGGCTATAGGGTTTTGGGTTTTAAAACCCCACCTGCAACTTCTTATTTTTGTGCCAAAATATTGTTTAATTTCTATTATGTGGTCACTCGGGACTTGGTATTCATTTAATAGAGATTTTGGGAATGTTTAATAATGATAAAATTTTGTTCAGAAACTCTACTTGTCCAAAAGAGGAAAAAAAAATGATTTGGTTGTACATGTTGTTCAATGTAATTTGGATGAATTTATCTATTATGTTGGCCTTTCGATGTGTGATGCATTCCAAATTATGTATGATTCTCTATCAGCTACTGTTATACATTTTTAATGTCTGTTCTCATAGGTGTTAACTTGCAGAACTTCCTAGTCAAACTCAATGTCTATGATTTATTGTCTTCACTCGCTCCTGTTACAATCTTGAGGAAAATAATTGGATGTCATATGAATGCATTAACAATTTGACAGTGAAAGATCTCCAGAAATAAATTATAATACTTTGTGTGACACAGATGGCTCTTGAAAAATATAACTCTGTTTCTGCTTCTTGTTATTATTATTTTTTTCAGAGGGATCCCAAAGCTCCCTTTCAAAATGTATATTTTTTCTTTTTGTATCTTGGTAATAAAAAGTAGTTTCCAGATTGAAAACTGACAGTTGTTCGGTTACATTACATTATAGTTTTCATCCTTTTAATAATAAAATGAGCTTAAAAGAGATAAACAGTTAACTAAAACTATAGGATTTAGTTAAATCCCTAGATTAAAGACAATCTCCTAAAACAAAATTTAAAATCACAGGTTCAAAGACCTGTCAAAATAACACACGTAACAATGAGACAAAACCTATTTCTGTTTGTCTACCGTAGGTTAGATGCTCCTGCATCAGGCTCCTGGGGTAACAAAAATTCATGGCTCCATTCCATGAGATCTTCAACCGAATAGCCAGCCTTCTGTATTTGCACTGTGTCAAGCCACGAACTGTCCTCAATGGGACAGTTATTCTACTTGACCAAGTACTGTAAATACTCCATTCTCTACGTGCGCTTGGCTACCTGTGTGTCGAGGATGCCCTCAATCTCAAGGGGATGTTCCATAGGAATTTGCCTCATCTAAGAACCTTTGTCAATTTGGGTGTCCCGTTATGGCCATGCTGCCCTGTCGTCCTCAGGACTGGCATTATATGGAAACAGATCTGCCATATTAAAAATGGGTGAAATGCCTATCCCTAGTGGCAATTGTAATTCATAAGCATTGGCAGAAAACTTGCAAAGAATTTTGCAGGGGCCAATCTTCTTAAACTTCAGTTTCTTATATTCCCCCTTAGGAAAAAATTCCTTGCGCAAGTGTGCAAGAACTTCATCCCTGACATTAAATTGAACCTCCCGCCTTTTCAAATCTGCCTGCTGCTTGTATTTTTGACTGTTGTCCTACAATTTTGACTTCACCTACTCATGTAAATCGCTCATTGCTCGGGCGAAATCTTCCCCATTATCACTTCTTCTTTCAAGTTTCCCCAAATCCCACAGCTCATGCACTCCTCGAGGATGCATACCATACAAGACATGAAAAGGACTGTAACCTGTGTTGCGATTTGGTGAGTCATTATAAGAAAATTCCACTTGAGCAAGTACACGATCCCACATTCGTGATTTTTCACCAATCAAACTTTGTAGCAGGTTTCCTAAGCTCCTGTTCACGACCTCTGTTTACCCATCGGTCTGTGGGTGATAAGCGGAGCTGAAATTCAACTGAGTGTCCAAATTTTTCCACAGGGTACGCCAAAAATGTCTTCTAAAGCCCACATCCCTGTCAGAAATAATGGACCTTGGCAAGCCATGCAGTCTGACGATCTTCGTGAAAAACAAGTGTGCTACATGAGTGGCATCACTAGTTTTTCGGCAGGGTATAAAATGCGTCATTTCTTAGAATCTATCCACTACCACCATCACTGAATCAAAACCCCGTTTTGTTCTATGAATACCTAAGACAAAGTCCAAACTTATTGAGTCCCACGGTCTACTCGGAATAGGCAGTGGCGTATAAAGTCCTGCATTCTGACTGTAACCCTTCGCTAACTAACACATTTTACATCTTCTTACATATTTTTACACGTCTGGTCATATCTTTGACCAGTAATAAAAACGTTCAATCTGTGATAACATCTTCTCTATGCCGAAATGTCTGGACAAACCTCCACTGTGCTTTTCCTGAATAATGTTCTCTCTCATCGAACAGTTGGGAATCCATAACTATCCTCCCATGAATAAAAATCCTTCCTACAAATTATAGTCCAACCATGGACTATTGTTTCTCATCAAAGGGTTTTGATAGGCTTCATAAGCCTCCTTAAAATCTGTATCTGTCTGATACAAGTCCTTCAAATGCTCAAAACCCAGCACTTGTACCGTGCTTTCCTGTAAGAGAAAAGCTCTTCTACTCAACGCATCTACCACCTTGTTGGCCTGTCCACTAATGTGTTTCAGCACAAATGTAAAACTCTACAAATACTCAACCCATTATGCATGCTTATGGTTCAACTTATGTTGTTGCATAATATACTGTAATGCAGAATTATTAGAAAATAAAACAAATTCATTACCTAACAAATAGTGCCTCCAATGCTTCAATGCTTGGATGACCGCATAAAATTCCTTATCATAGGATGAGTATTTCTACCTACTTTCATTCAGCTTCTCCCTGAAATAAGCAACTAGCCTGTCCTCCTAGCTAAGTACTTCCCCATTGGTTGTACCGCTGGCATCACAACGAACTTGAAAAATTTTGTTGAAGTCAGGCAACCTCAAAATCGGTCTCTTAGTGATCTTCTTCTTCAAGGTCTGGAAACTTCTCTCTGCTACTTCTCTCAAACAAAAAGGATGATTTTCCTTTTTGATTGTGTCCAACATGGGTGCGCAGGTCCCACTGAAATCTCTAATAAATTTCCTATAAAAACTTGCCAATCCATGAAAGCTTCGAACCTCAAACAGATTCTTCGGGGATGGCCAGCTAACTATAGCTGCAACCTTTTCTGTGTCCATCTTCAGCTCATTTTCTGCAACCACAAAACCCAGAAAAAATAATTCCTTTTAAAAAAAAGTACATTTTTTTAGATTTATCAGTACCTTATTTTGCTTCAATTTCTTCAACACACTTCGAACATGTCGAAAGTGTTCTTCCTTTGTCTTATTGAAAATCAAAATATCATCCAAATAAATAATTACAAACTTCCCAATGAACTCTTTCAGCACTTCATTCATTAGGCACATAAAAGTACTAGGGGCATTACTCAAACCAAATGGCATTACCAGCCATTCATATAGCCCTTCATTTGTCTTAAAATTTGTTTTCCATTAATCCCCTTCCTAGATTCGTATCTGGTGGTAACCGCTCTTCAGATTGATCTTCGAAAAATACGCTGCTCCACTCAAACAGTCCATCATGTCATCCATTCCTGGCAATGGGAACTTGTACCTGATAGTAATTTTGTTGATATCTCTTGAGTCTGTACACATTCTCCACTCTCCACCTCTTTTTGGAGCTAAAACTTTCAGAACTGCATACGGGCTCATAATTTCCCTGATCAGCCCTTTGTCTAGCAATTCCTGCACCTGCTTCCTAATCTCTTCGTTGTCCTTAGGACTCATACTGTACACAGCTTTGTTTTGCAGACTAGCTCCTGGTATAAAATATATGCAATGACTATTGCTTCTCTTAGGAGGTAACTCATCTGGTAAATCATCCACTATGATATCACCAAAATCTTGCAACATTTCCTAGATTTCCTGTAGTAAATCTGCAATCTTTGTATGCAATATCACCATCTTTGGCCTCCTTACAACAACAAACTTAATTTTATTATCTTCAATCTGTTTCAAGAATTCTTTTCCACCCACCAACAATTCTTTAACTCCACTGGTTTCTGTTGTGTCTTCCTCCTTGATGGGTACAAGCGTATGCTTAATCCCATCCTTAACAAACTTATAACAACTTTTCTTTCCATCATGTACCACCTTCTTGTCAAACTGCCAAGGTCTCCCTAAGAGTATATGACATACGTCCATAGGCATAATATCGCAAATAATCTTGTCCTTATACCTACCAATATGGAACTCCACTTCACACTGTTCATCAACTAACAGCTGATGTCCCTTTTGCAGCCATGACACTTTGTAGGGAGTGGGGTGCTTCAGCCTCTTTAGCCCCAAATTCTGTGCTACCAAATTGTTTGTACTCCCACTGTCAATTATTAGTTTGCAACAATTACCATGTGATTTGCAAACTGTCCGGAATAAGGCTTTCCTTTGATCCGGTTCAACCATTTCTTTTGCTTGTTTCAGCAACACCTTATTCAGCACCAAAGCTTCCCCTATTTCGGGTGCCTTCTCTACCTCTTGGGTTCGTGCCTCTACTTCCTCCATCTGGGCAACATATGTTCGTCTACCTCCTCCTGGTTCACCCTCAGGACATTCATAAGACTTGTGCCCCCACTTATGGCACCTATAACACTGGAAAGGTCCTCTACCCCTACCATTACCTCTTCCACACTGGTATGGTCTTCCCCCTCTAGTGTTATTGTCTTTTTCTACTGTTCCTGGAGTTTTGGAACTACTGCCTTCATCACAGGGATTTGTGCCTCTACCTCTGCCAGAAGCCTTTCCTTTCCCTCTGCCAGACCCTCCTCCTCTTCTGTCATTTTGCTTCCTGTTTATTTTTTATTTAGCCTTTAAGGCACACTGATATGCCTCATCTATAGTTCTGGGTGAGAGAATATTGATCTCGTCTAGTATTTCACCCCTCAAGCCATTTAAAAACCTTGTTGTTTTTTCGAGGGTGTCTTCTACATACCCAGCTCTTAAATTCAATCTGTAGAATTCTTCTATGTACTCTTTAACAGTTAACCCCCTTTGCCTCAGATTTTTTACTTACCTGTATAGCATGATCTGGTAATCCTTGGGTGGGAATTTATTCTTCAGTTTGGCCTCCATCCTGGCCCACTTCATTATATGCTATTTATTCAGCCTTTTCCTCTCCGCCTGAATGTTATCCCACCATAAGGACACATGTCCCTTCAACTTGGTGGCAGAAAATTTTATCCTCTTATATTCGTTGATTTATTCATAATCAAAATACTTGTTCAACTCACTGAGCCAATCCAACAACACATCTGCTGATAAATTTCCATCATAAGTAGAAAGAACATGCTTCAGCTTACTACTCGATAACAAAACTGACCTTAATAATCTGATTTTAGGTCCTTCTCCTTCTAAACCATCTGTCTCTTCTGCAATCTCTTCATCACTGTCGTCCCCTCCTTCAGGATCCCTTCTCCTTCCAGCCTCTACTACTACTAATCGTGCATTCAAAATTCAGATTTCCTCCCTCAATCCTTCGTCTGCTACTCTATGAATAACTCTTCCTCTTCCTCGTCCTCATCTACCAACCTCCATTTTCACTAATCAGAGCCTACTGCTGTGATACCAATTTGATGGGGCCCAGCCCTCAAGCCACATCAGCACTCACAAATTATATAAAATAATATACACAGATATTGGAAATGTTATGTGTGCGTTGGTTTCAAATAGTTGTAGTACATTACACTTTGAATTAAAATTAAAATAAATTTCTCAGACCTCCCTTCATTTGTAATATTTGGTAGCTGTTGGCTCGATTTGGTAATTAAT
The DNA here is from genome assembly GCA_034641835.2 of Pinus albicaulis. Classification (NCBI taxonomy): domain Eukaryota; kingdom Viridiplantae; phylum Streptophyta; class Pinopsida; order Pinales; family Pinaceae; genus Pinus; species Pinus albicaulis. The sequence continues at coordinate 232,441,671 of CM076569.1, forward strand.
TCAAACTGATTTATTCCGTCTTGTTGTCTAGATGGACTGACACCTATCAGTGTCTCTCGATCCTCGCCCTTTTGCACGGTAATAGTCCTACCCTATCGACTGTCACTCATTATTTCACTCACTTGGTTTCGCCGTGAGGGTTTCACCCTCCTAGTTCTTGTGAGGGTTTGCTGTCGACTTTTATTCCATTGATTTGGACTTCTGTTCGGCCTTTTTATGTTTATGATTATGGTAATATGTCGGTTAACTCCTCCAACAGGTTTGGTAATTTATGCAGCTGAACTAACTCCTTTTATAGTGCTTATTTGCTTTCTCTGCGTATCGTTGGCTTGAAACTGGATTTTCACTTTGTCAGTGTGTTATTATTACCTGTAAATTATTAGTTTTCTTGGCTATGCAGGTCGAACCCTCCGTGGTTTTCTTTTGGCTCATTGTAGTTCAGCTCGGCACCGAAAGGTAAGAAAACTCTACCTGATTCAATTTCACTGGCTTTTTTTATCTTCTCTGACACACTGGCTCTTTATGAGCAGATTCCAGTGGGTTTCAACCCAAGTGTCCACTCTAGATGTGCTCTTCATTCCCTCGTCTTCACCTAGGTAACGAGTCCTTAGTCTTTCTCATTCTTTATTGCGCAAAAAACATAGTGATTAATGTATTTAACTCCCGCGCTTATTTATTTTTGTTATTTTGCAGACAATCTGGATTTTCTTCGTTCTAAACCCTCCAGCTCAGTTGATTATCGGCCTCCAATCTAAGACGGGTAGGGTCGCTCCCATGCATCTGTCTCTGTGTTTATATTTGGCTCTTTATCAAACAAAATTTGGCATCTCATTTCTTTGTCTTAATTTGTGGAGTTATCGCGGTCTTCTGTAGTTGTTCTTATCACGAACAAGGTTAGGATTTGTGAAATACTCCTCGACCTCTTCCATCTTCTCGAAGAATGCATGTATCTTTGTGTAGTTTGGTTGTAGGGTTTTGGGTTTTAAAACCCCACCTGCAACTTCTTATTTTTGTGCCAAAATATTGTTTAATTTCTATTATGCGGTCCCTCGAGACTTGGTATTTTTTCAAAAGAGATTTTGGGAACGTTTAATAATGAGAAAATTTTGTTGAGAAACTCTACTTGTCCAGAAGAGGAAAAAAAAAATTATTTGGTTGTACATGTTGTTCAATGTAAGTTGGATGAATTTATCTGTTATGCTGGCCTTTCGATGTGTGATGCGTTCCAAATTCTCTATGATGCTCTATCAGTTGTTGTTATACATTTGTAATGTCTGTTCGCGTAGGTGTTAACTTGCAGAACTTGCTAGTCGAACTCAATGTCTGTGAGTTATTGTCTTCATTCGCTCCTATTACAATCTTGAGGAAAATAATTGGATGTCATATGAATGCATTAACAATTTGAGAGTGAAATATCTCCAAAAATAAACTATAATACTTTGTGTGACACAGATGGCTCTTGAAAAACAGAACTATGTTTCTTCTTCTTGTTATTATTCGTTTTTTTCAGAGGGATCCCAAAGCTCCCTTTCAAAATGTATATTTTTTCTTTTTGTATCTTACTAAAAAAAAGTAGTTTCTTTTTCCTTTTAATAATAAAATGAACTGAAAAGAGATAAAAAGTTAACTAAAACTACAAGATTTAATTAACTCCCTAACTTAAAGACAATATCCTAAAACAAATTTAAAAATCACAGGTTCAAAGACCTATCAAAATAACACACGTAACAATGAGACAAAACTTGTTTCTGTTTGTCTACCCTTGGTTAGATGCTCGTGCATCAAGTACATATTATAAAAAATCAATGATATTCGAGTTTTTTCTTCCACAAACACTATGACAACCTTACCAAAGTATATATATATATATATATATATATATATATATATATATATATATATATATATATATATATATATATATATATATATATATATATATATATATACTCTGAATCCCACATGGTGTATTTTTAGAAATTCATTTACTTCTAAACGTGACTGACACAATGAAATTTGCTTCCACCAAGATGTGCAACATTTACTATATCTTCAATGCACTTTCTAGTGCCATTTATATATTCCAAATGTCACATAGTACGTATTCGAGAATGGGTTGAATTATTTATGTATTCCAAATAATACCTCGTCCCATTTCCAAATGTTACATAGTACATATTCCAGAATGCGTTGAATTATTTATATATTCCAAATAATACCTCGTCCCATTTCACAACACATCGAATTATTAATGTAATTTATGTTATCTATGTTATTGTAAAGTGTAAATTAAAGTTTATATGAATTTTTTTTTAAATTTTTATTTAATTCTAACTTTAATTTTAATGGATGCAGAAATTAATTTTTTTAAATGAGAATTTAATTTTACTAATTTTTAAACTTAAATTCTTTAGAAAGATCTTAAGTAAACTATTCCAAAATATATTCAAATTAGAATTAACTATAAACAATTTTAATGCTAACATCTCACTCATAAATAGTTTTTTCATCCATCTAACTCTTACGTAGAGTCAATCTACTATTAAAAAGTTTAAAAATTCAAATTCATAATTTAATTCTCATCTCATCAATTAATTTTCTTTTATAAAAAAAATAAATATATGTTTAAGAATCCAAATGCATAGTTTAATTATCATCTCATCAGTTTCTTTTATAAAAAAATATAAAAAAAATAATTCATGTTGGGGTCATCTATCAAAATAGTAATAAACTTAACTCCAACATTTATGAGATTCACGCTGAAAGATGAATACGAATTACAAACAACTTTTTTCAACCATCATGAAATTGAGAATGAACATATCAATCCAAAACTTATGTCAGGTCGAAAAATAATATGGCTTTGAAAAAAAATTCAACGATTAAAATGATACGATAAAAACAAAAATCATCTTTACAAAAATATCATTATCATCACAGAAAAGAAAACTCTTGTAATAACACGAAAAAGAAAAAATAATAAAATAAGAACTATTCAGTATGTGTTGCGTTTAAAGGCTTAGCGTACCAGAATTATTCAGTAGGTTGACCTGTAGTTGATTGTAGGTTGGGGATAGCATCTCGGAATCTGTTTCTACAGGCAGCTTTCGTTTCCTAATGGCAATGAAAACTTCAAATTATCCAGGGACACAGTAGCCACCTGAGTTCATACATACACAAAAAAGACTATGTTTAAGACGAACCTGAAGGATGGTATAGAAATTTCATGATGAAGTCTTACAAATTATTCTGACCTATAACAGAAGGGATGACATCGATCTTTTTCTTGAAAGACCGTAGTAAAGCTACAATTACATTCCATCTTGGTATCATAATTGTAAGGAAAATTTATAATTACATCCACGACACTATTTTATAAAGGTTTCAGACTTATATTCCGTTCCTTTCCTCATTTAGGGGTTTTACGTCAGGCTTAAGGATTTTTAGGGATTTCATTTAGAGTAAGTTTAATGATTAAGAGTATGGGTTTCTTTTTAAAAGGTTACAGATTCATAAACTTTAGAAAAATAAAATATGTATATCAACTGATTTTCAAAATAAATTATAATAATTATCAGTATAGGTGAAAATTCAAAATTTCTACATATAAGAGAATACTATACATTAATTTGGTATCTAGCTTAACAGTAAATCTGGACTAGACTTTGTGTAGAGTGAGTTTCATGGTTAAGAGTATGTGTTTCTTTTTAAAATGTCACAAGTCCATAAAACCCAAAAAAATAAAATAAATATATCCAGTGATCTTGAAAATAAACTACAATTATTATTAGTATGGGTGAAAAATCAGGATTTCTATATATAAGAGAATACCATACATCAATTTGGTATCTATCATAACAGTAAATCTAGACTGAACTTTCTTCAAAATGAGTTTAATGGTTAAGAATATGTGTTTCTTTTTAAAAAGTCACAGATGCATAAAACCCAACAAAATAAAATATATATATCAAATAATCTTAAAAATAAATTATAATTATTATTAATATGCATAAAAATTCAAAAAATTTATATATCAAAAAATACCATACACCAATTTAATATCTAGTTTAATAATAAATCTTAACTACCATTCTATTATACTGCCGGGTCTAAAGCAACCACCCAAAAACCTCAGTGAGTTTCAGTAATTCCCAACCACCCAAAAACCGCAGCCAGTTTCACTAATTGTTTACTGCAGCAAAGTAAAGGATTCATAGCAGGTAAATGTGCTTGGAGACTGAGCATCACCAACCCCTGGAACCTAAGGCAAGGTTATGTTCACGCCAGAAATCTATTAACATAATGTTCTCTTACTGTTAATCTATCGGCAGAAAATTAGTGTTAGATTGGTATTTGGAATAGAGAGTATTATTTCCTGGGGAGATTTGAACGCAGAGGTCGCTCTTTTTAACTACAGTCTTCTATGGGAAATATTGGAACAGAGGTACCGCATTATCGTAGTACAAGGAAGATTGTAATGTCTCTGAGATTTATTTATTAAATTTTCTAGGAGAGAGATTAAATCTTGAAATCCATTCTCTCGACTCTAACTTTACGTTTTTCTTGACAAGCCAAGACTTAAGTGAGTATACCAAAATAGCTCTGCAGATGCGAAAGAGATAATTCTGAATAACATTTAATAATACCTGTATGAGATGAATATGTCGTAATACCTGCAACCAGAGTCAACGAGAACCGAACAGTTCATGATCATACTGGCAGACAACGCAAGAGAATAGTTTATCAAAGCAGGGAAACTGCATGTAACGAAATTGTTCGTGACTGAAAAGATTGCAATATCCTCCATACCTCCCATACATTCACATTCAGAAAGAACGTTTTTTAACTCTTCCGATCCCAACCTGGCCTCTCTCCCTGGGTATTCATGTTTGGTATTTATTGCCATTGTCGTTCCATCCAAAAAATCCTATAGCGGTGTCCATTTGTTATTTTACTGATGATTGTCCTGTGTCTTCTGAGGCTGTTAAACCACTTTTTCCTCTGTCATAAGAGGCTGTTAAACCACTTTTGCCTCTGTCATAAAAATCATTGATGTCTGTCTCTGTCATAAAATGGGTGATGTCTATTCCTGCCAGATAGTTACCAAAACTATCACAGCACATCCGCACTAACGAGGATACTTTGAAAGAGACAACAATGACACATGGATTTAAGTTTGGTTAAAGAAACGAGACTTAATCGTTAACCCTGTGGCTACTTCCATGTCAACGGTTCATGTAGATGAGGGTCGTTAAGTGAATCTGCTTGAACGAGAATGGGAGAGGAGGAAGTTCTGATGTTAGATCTATTAGGCTACATTTTTCCTTCCTCCCTTATTTTACATGCTTATTCTCTTTCATAATGATGGCTGAAAAATATGGATAAATTCATTATCGTGTTTATAGACAATAAATGGAATAAATAAAGATAAAAAAAATACATAATTAGATAAATGGCAAATACAATAGTTTTCCGTGCATTTTGGTATAAGGAATGATGTCCATAGAATCACCATCGATGGTGGTTGTGATATAGTGTTTAATTTAAGAAATTTCAAAATGGATAAACATGTCGATGAATACTTAGCTAGATATTTGATCAAGTGTTTATTAAAGGAAGTTATTTGGAGATATTAACTTCTACATTTTTTATGGTTAATATTTGATAATCTTCATAAGGGTGGCAAGAGGGGAGAGATTCTCTTAAATCTTGGTGGAGCACAAGATGTAAATTATGATTTGAGGTTGGGTTAAAAAATAAAGAGTGTTGCAGAAATGTATGGACTTCATCTTAGCCTTCACTTGGCTAAAGCTCGTGACTCTTCCATAGTTATCTTTAGGGATTCACTGACCACAATCCAACACTTTCAAATGGGTTCTCTTCCGAGAAATAACCTCCACTCCCTTCTCCTTCACAAAATTAATAGCATCCTCGAGTCATTCTCGCAAAAGTATTATTTTCACATCCTTCGCAGTTGAAACAAAGGAGACATTGAAGGAAATCAAGCATGTCGCCTCGAAGAAGGAAAATGTGATTAATAGATCACTAGGTCAGAAAATTATCCCATGGAAAATTCATAGATGTAACTAGGCCCACCTTTTTTATTTGGATTGATGGAATAAATTAATATAAGTATCATGCTATGAAGGATCTTATATGCACCCCTCTTCTGTCTCCATGCTTCCTTTATTTTTAAGCAATCTCGTGACTCACAAATGGCATTGGGAATTTGTCACATTGTATGAGGTGGAAACATGTGGGGATGAATGACATGAGCTCATTTACTTAAGCATGTAGAGTAGTTTTAATCGAGAGTCTTCTACTATTCCTTCTTCATGTTCGTACCAAGCTTGATGGCTAACAAATGGATAAAATATATGAATCCCACATCGATGACACTCCGTGAAGCATAGGATCTCACTGAATTTTAATTTGCAGACATGGTGGCTGATATCATGCTAATGATGTAGGGGTTGGTATGATATTGTGCCAATTTGAGTTGTAGCGGCCTATATTTAATGTAGTGGGTATTTTTTTTTTCTTCATTCCCTTTGTTTTTTATATTTCATCCAAGTTTGGGAACCTCTTACCAAATGCTGCGAAGTTCATTTAAGAATTATTCTCTCCTTATTCTCTTCAATGGTACAAACTTGGATTTTTCTTTGTCTTTTCTAGCTCCAGTCCTTCCATTTCCGTAAATCATTGGCATAACTCACTCTTGGATGAAGTAGCATTAAAAACATTCCACAGGATGTTAATTTGGAAGTTTTAATTGCAGTTATAGTTGTTTCCAATTCTACCTCAAAGATTTCTCTGCTACCCCGTGCACATATTGTAGCAGTTCTAGTGGTTAAAGGGGGTTATCTGCATGGTTCTTCTCTAACATTATCACTCATGTCTATAATTAGGACCTCTCTCTAGAGGTATTTCTTATATGGTAATTTCTTTTCTATTCTATTCTACATTCCTTCTGTAGTTGATATACTTTGTCTCTCTCCCCCTATGGATCTCTTTCCTCGTGCTAAGCCACTCTGGGCTTTCATGTGTTAGGAACCTCCCCTGTACAATCCTTTACTCCACTCTAGGAGTGCATGGTTTTCTTCACAGCTTTGGGCTTAGGATCATAATGGGGAACAAAGTATCATAAAACAATGGCATATTCCCGTTTGTGTGAATTTCATTCCACATTAATACTTTCCTCCCTCCCCCTCCTTCACCTTTGGATGCTCCATCCCCTATAATCTCGGCACTCACCCCCCCTTCGATAGTCATGATGACATCAATGACATTTACCAATAGTTTTTTCAATTGTTTTCCAATATTCTCTTCTTGAAAAAAGAAGTTCAAAGACACCAACCTAGGATAAATCATTTGTAAGATGAGCTTTATGGGGTCCATCGCCAACTTGCAGACTTGCACTATCATAGAAATTGAGATGAAAATTGAATCAAGTCTATGAGTGCCCTTGGTGGCCCCTCGAATAAGATGTCCATTGAGACTCCTCTGCAACTTATAAGTTATGTTTTCATACTGTAAATACTTTTTTGTTTTGGTGGTTAGTTGTGTCGAACCCACAATAGTAGTAATTTTTGTATTATGTATCATGATAGTAAGATACTTGATGTAAATTTTTATATTCCTTTCATAATCCCTCTAGAAGATATTGTATCTTGGAACTAAATACCATAATTTCTCATATATATATATATATATATATATATATATATATATATATATTCCTTTCTTTCATAATCCATCTTAAAGTTATTATACCTTGGAACTAAATACCATAATTTCTCATATATATATAATTCCTCATCATATATGTTGTAACTTTTTTAATGAAAAAACTGATCGTTAGTTTGATTATTAATTACTGGATTTGATAAATTTATTTTAAAACTAACACACTTCGTTTTAAGTATACTTTACATATTATATAATTTATTTAGATTTGTTGGGAAAAATAGTAAATTTAAAAAAAACCAGAAAATCTCAAATGGATAAGGAAACCAAACGTGGAAATAGGAATAGAAATAATGAATAATGATTTATAAATAGGAAAAATGACATGCTAAACTAGGATTGACAATTTTTGTCCCAATATATAAATGGAATTACACTATAAAATTATATATTTGTTTAGCAACTTAAAATATAAGCCAAATCAACTTAAAATATAAGCCCAATTGTATTCACTAATGAAGAGTTCTTTAGCAATATAGTCATTCATTATTCATTAACATTTAATCACAAAATAAAAAATAAAATAAAATAATATATATCTATATATATATATATATATATATATATATATATATATATATAATAAAAATAAAATTATATATATATATAAATTAAATCTATATAGTATTTTCTTTTATTCCCTATAGAAGATATGGAAGTTCAGGATTAATAAAGTTAATGAAACTTTTTTGTTTTGTATTTTTTCATTTTTAAACTAAATCAACCAAATACAAAATTCCCTCTCCAACATTTTGCGTTTCTTTTATGATTTTTTTTATGAAAAATGTTTAATAGTATTCCACATTATAATTGTAGATACAAGTAGTAGATTGCATTATTTGTAATTTCAACAAAAATAAAAAAATTTAAACTATTTTTTTATAAATTTCCAAATTTCCAATTTTGTGATCATTATGTATCTTGGGATAGGTATATATTAATTATTGATATATCAATATTTTTATAATTATTATTTACGTATATATTATTAATATGTATTTAAGAAATTTATTTAGATAAATATTTATAAGTGAACTAGATTTTTTTTTTTTTAATAACTATTTTAGTATTTTATCTATGTAAAATTGATATAAAGTTATATTATTTAACACAGACATAAAAATATTTTGTTTATAATTTGATACTAAAAGTGAAAAAATTTTACCACATTTCTTTTCGTATTGAATTGTAATATTAATAATTATCTTCTTTTTTAATTATTATAGGAGACATTATGTATTTCGGCAGATAACTCAATAAGAAAATTTATGATGATTTTTGTCCATCATCAATGTCGAGTTGACAAATCTATTTCAAAATAAAAATAAATATACTGTAAATAAAACAAATGTCTAATATACTAAAAATATAAATAAATATACATATTTACTAAGCTTTAATCAAAATATTATAAAACACTAATATCTCACTCTCTTTATACTCAAGAAGATATGGTAAAAATAACCACGTTCACTATTTGAGCCAGAAATAAATATTTCTATTTATAGAGATAAAGTGATTATATATATATATATATATATATATATATATATATATATAAAAGTTGGTTATATGAAAATATATTAATGCTTAGAAAGAAGAAATAATTGAAAATAAAATAATTAGATTACTTTGTAATAAAATTAAAATGCCAAATATTGATATTTGGCATTCCAAAAAAATTAATAATAATAATAATATTAATGTTAAGGTTAAGTAGTATTGATATGTATTTAAAACTATAGTAATAAGAAACTAAAAAAAAAAAAAAAAAAGAGAAAAAGAAAGAAAATAAAAAAAATCAATGTCATCTATAGATATTTGTATATATTATAGAATGAAATTAAGAAATAAAAGAAAAAAAAAATTATGGTTAAAACATTATAAAAAATTTCAAATAGCTTTACTATTTACATTTTAACAATTTTCCGAATATATTTAGAAGTAAATTCAGTCTATAATCTAACAAAGATTTGTTGAAAATACAAATTTAAGTTATGTAGTCTACATAATCCAAGTTTCAAAGAATACATTCAAGGTAGGTAGTACATTGAATCAAAGGAAAATAATCACACATCACGCTCATGCTAGGTTGTTGAATGCATGTCGCAGAATAAATTTAATACGTATCATATACATAATTATAATAGCACAATTATTCTAAAGGTACATAGATTTTAGGTTTCAAAAATTATAAGTATTGTCTATAAAATAAATTATTGTTTAAAAGTTAAAAAGTTAATGTTTTGAAAATAAATAGAGAAATTGTATAACACGTGAGGGTTAACTCAATTGATTGATTTTGGGTTCCTACTTTTTCATAGAAATGGTTCCTTGCCACTTTAGTCCTACTTTTTGTTCTTACTTTCTAGAATCCTAATTTTTTTAATGGTAAGTCTTTTTACAAAAATGGTTATGAAAAATGTGTTACTATTGAAATAAAATAATAGAGGAAAAGTTGAATCACTACCAAAATTAGGAATATAATTTAATTTGATGAAAAATATACCTTATTTCTAAAAAAATTTGCAAGTTAACACAGTTTTCTTTATTAAAAAAGATGTAATTTCACATAATTTTTTTTTTGAAAAAAACTCTACAAGCTTTAGTGTAAGTATAGCACTATAAATTCATATCAATAGTGGAATAAGAGGGATGAAATATCTTGAGGTGTAAATCTTTTTTAAAATGAAAATTTTGAAAAACAATTTATAAGAAATTTGATCCTCGTAAATATATAGTTGATTGAAATGGATCTATACCCACTGTATATCTCTATCTATGTATGTACAAACCAAGTGTGTTTTATTTTAATAGTATTTTTGTTTAATTATATAATCATAATACACATTATTATTATTTTTTATTAATAAATTTAAATAGAACATATTAATTTTATATTAAAAAAGAAATGCATTTTATATCTTTTTTTCATTACGGTTATTAGAAAGTAATTGTTTTTTTTACATTTATTTTTTAGGCATTTAAATCCTTTATCATGATGAGTATTAAAATAATTTATTTTTTTTTTACATTTTGCTTATATATGTGAAACTAATTTTTTTTTATGTATAAGAAAAAATAAGATTTTTTTTAATTATTTTATCTTTTTAAAGTTGATATAACATTATGCTATTTTATGTGAACATCAAAATATTTATTTATGGGTGAGATTGAAATTAAAAAAAAAATTCACATCTCATTCATGTTGGTTTCTCGTATCAATATAGATTTCATTAGAGAGATCAAATCTCTTAAGGTACAAACAATTTTTACAATGCAAAAATGGAAGAAATTGCACCTCCAAAAATTGCACATCTCTCTCTCTATATATATATATTTCTTAAATTTTACTTTTAAATGCATACATATTTCAAACATGAAATTCCAACAAATATTTACTTCATTCATAATTAGCACTTAAAAAATGGGTTAAAATGTAAAATACGCTTGAAATGCTATCACAACATTTTTTTTTTAACTAGTTTAAATAATATAATACAATTTATTATTATTATTTGTTAATAATATATTTTTAAATACATTTCAACAACACTCAATTTTACATATTGAAATATTCTATTTAGGATGGATATTGAATTTTTTAATTATTATTAATATGTTTTAAATGTGGCATAATAATTTTCTATTAAGAATAGGATGAATTAAACCTTTCCTTCTTACTACTTAGGATGGATGTTAAAATAGTTTATTTAGATATTAGTTGAAATATGAAAATAAAAATAATATATATTTTATTTGTTATTTGTTTAAATTACTTTAAATGAATTTTAAAAGTTAATATAATGGTTTATTATATTTTATGAACATGGAGATATTTTATTGTAATTGAGAGTGACAATGAAATATTTGTATTCATATATTTTTACCATATTTATTTTGTATTGTGTTGTAATATATATAACAAACTAAGCAAGCACAATTATAGTGAGAATATGTTTTTTTTTTTTACTAAAATTAACTAAATATGTATATTTGTTTTCAGTTTTAATTATACCTCGCATTATTTTTTAATTTAAATAATATTTTTATTTTTATTTTAAAAAAGATACATGTCAACTCCATATTGAACATAGATAGAATCACACACCTTGAACATATATATAAGGATTTTCTAGCCTCGGGGAAGGAATTAACATAGAGGAAGGTCATTTTAATGCTGGGGCGCGAAATCAGAGGAGTCAGTAAGAAAGTTGCTTATTATTTTATTATTTTATTATTAAATCCTTCTATGTTGGTCATTTAGAACATGTCAGTAAGAAAGTTGCTACATATATAAATGGTTTGATATTTGATATTAAAGACTACATCAAAATGTTACCTTCAAAAAAATTTCAGGATTCATATCAAACCGCCTTGAAGGAAGAAGAGAAGTTTACACAAAAACAAAGTCAAAAATCTTCTAGAAAGATTCCTACTACAGGTAAAGGACAATAGAGTGGAAGACGAAGACTCCAATATGCAAGAAAAGGAGGAATCTCTAACAAAAAAATCACTAAGAGGAGGTGATTCAAGAGGAAGAAAAACACTCTCAGGAGACAAAGGTCAAGGAATATACTATCAACCTACATGTTTAGGATGTGGGAAACTAGGACATATTCCTAGGGAATGTCTTAAGAATGCCCCAAGCGTCCAAATAGGTGCTCATGTTGGAAACGAAAAGGAGAATGAGATTCTAGCCATAATTCAAAAACTTCCTGAAGTAGGCGACTCTTTTCTAATGAAGTAAGTATTTTCTAATGAATAAAGTGTTGATCAAAGTATAAAAGAAAGTCAAAGAACCAACTGAAAGGAGAATTTTATTCAAGATTGTGCACAAATGTAAGGGTAATTATTGTGAAGTTGTAATCGATTGTGGTACCAAAAAAAACTTATCCTCCATTATAATGGTAGAGAAATTAAATTTTAATAACACACCACATCCTCATCTCTAGAAGTTTTCTTGGTGGAAAAAAGGCAATGAAGTTTTAGTTAATGAACAACACAAGGTGGATTTCCAAAATAGGAATTACAAAGATGAAATTGTATCTGATGTGATGCGAATGGGTGTTTGCATATTTTTTTTGGGAGATCATGGCAATATGATAGGAAATTTATCCACGATGGTATAATAAATACATATACTCTTGAGAAATATGGTCAGAGGCACATCTTGTTACCCACACCTGATAAAGAAGACGAAGATGATATTGGTCCAAGTGTATTATTGATGAGTATGAAATAATTGTTTCAAGTGAATAAATAGGAGGTAAACTTAGCTTTAGTTGGGAAGGCTCAAGTAATCCCTACAAGTACATATTTAAATTGTTTCCCTATAGAAATTAAAAGTGTGTTGGATGAGTTTGATGACATAATTTTTGACAAGTTACCAACAAGTTTTCCTCTTGTTAAAATCATCAACCATCATATACAATTCATATTAGGATCTAGACCTCCAAATAATCTAGCTTATGGGATGACTCCATCAGAAAATGATGAGGTAAGGATGAACCTTAAAGAGTTTTTAAATAAATCAATTATCAAATAAGGATTGAGTCTCTTCATTTTAACGATAATTATTAGTTTGAAAAAGGATGGTGTGTGGAGAATGTTCACTAGTTATAGAGCCTTAAACAGTATTAAAATTAGGTATGTATTTCCACTTCCATGGATTTATGACTTGATTGATTGTCGGAGTGGTGCTATATATTTCTCCAAAATTAATTTTAAGAGTGGTTACCACCAAATATGAATTGGAGAAGGGGATGAATGGAAAGCTGGGCTTAAGACCAACCATGTGCTGTATAAGTGGCTTGTGATGCCTTGTAGTCTTACTAATGTACAAAATAATTTTATGTGATTAATGAAAGTCGTGAAGGATTTTCCATGCAATTTTTTGATTTTGTATTTAGATGACATTTTAGTGTACATCCAAATAAATAAAGAGCATCTGAGACATATCAAGCTAGTTCTTAGCACTTTGTAACACGAGAAACTATAGATAAATTTAAATAAGTGCAACTTCATGAAGAACGAGTTGGTATAATTCAGCTTTGTAATTTCAAATTATGAATTTAAAATAGAAAAATATATCATGAAGGTGACAATTGATTGTTTTATTCGAAGAAACATGATTTAGGTAAGAAGCTTTCACGTTGTTATTATTTTCTAAAATTATAAAGAATTTTCACATTTTAGTGTGCACCAATGTTGAAATTATCAAGGAGAATATGTTGTAAACTAGATCACTACTAAGAGGGGGGGATGAATCAATAGTGATGGCACTTATAAAATTTTCTCCTATTAATTATTCATTAAATCATGAATAAATCAAACACATAAGGAGAGATCAAAGAATCAAACATAAACTAGAAACCATGAAAACATTGAAAACATGGGACACGAGCATTTCTAGTGTAAACCCCTCCTCTGGGAAAAAAACCACCCTTTATTCATCCACGCTTCTCAAAATATTTTATTATTTAAGGAAAATTATTTACATAGAGATTCATATAGGTACTATCAAATGGAGATCTCTTTCTCACGTGGATCTATGGAAAACCATTCACTGAAAGCCGCCATGAACAATTATCCTTGTCCAATTACTCGTGAATGATCAGATGACTCTACATACTCCTATATGATGGAAGCCACCATAACCAGCAAGCCTCACCTAGTTTCTTCTAAACTATCCAAATACCATTGGATGGAGAAAACTCCTCTATATTTATTTCGTCGAATTCCTCGAAATTCTCTCCTCTATGTGGTTCTCATTTCATAAATTTTAATATTGGAAGTCAAAACTTCTCAATATGAACACCGCAACAACATATCTTTAACGCACATAATAAAAACTCAAAACTACACCACAAAACACAAAAAAATCCCATCAACCATTGCATAAAGTAATTTGATCAACACATCAACTAAACCATCTGTACCATAAGTAAAATTCCTCACAATTGAATGTTTCACTCAAACCATAAAATGGATAATACACTAGGAGAAAACAATCTTCAAAAACACGTGCAATCAAACAATGAAAACACCTTCAATGAATCCACACGTAATATCCTTTCTTGTAGCACAAAAACTTAGCTAAAATATATTGCTACTAGCTTCTCCAATACTACAAACTGCTACAGAATATCTGCATCAAGTCTAATACATATTGAACACTCTTCCTCTCTCACACTATTTCAACTCCTCAAAAGAAGAAACCAAATGAACTCCAATCATTCTTCTATTTATCATTTTTTGAGATGGTTAAATCACTAATTAAAACTCCGTTATGGAGCCTTGTTCATACATTTAGAAAATGATCCAACTCTTTGAGTAGATCCACATATTTGACACAATATGACACTATCGTGATTATATGATAGGTATGTCCACTTTAACCACTTTCTAGAAGATGGTTAAGGCTTCCCAACCCTTTCCATGAAAAAAACAAAACTAAAACATTCCCAAAATACCAAAATTTCCTAAGACATACACAAATAACCATAAAATCTTGATTGGAAGGATACCAATGATATGCATAGGCCTTCCCCCTTATGGCTAGGTCCCTCCATCCACATGCACAATCCTAGCTCCTTGCAACTATGCCAGGGAATCAATGAAAACACTCCAAATTGCCTCATACATTTTCTAATCTGCTCCATAAGTATTCTAGCATCTATATTGACCTTGGAAATATGTTAAAAATTCATCAAAAACTATAGATCCTTCTTTAAAAAAAATTATCATATTAACAACATGAAGGCTTAATTAAGAGCATGGAGACCTAGTCTGCCAAAATCCTCAACTCAAACACATTTCGTAGCAACATCAAGTTATCCAAACACCTCTAACACCTATAGCATAATCATATACCTGTAAAAAACCATTATAACATGTTAACAAGAATTCAAAACATGTTCATCAATCATCTCTACTCATCCTCTTCTTCCTGCACTAGTTCACTATGTCATCACCGCATTGACATCAATGTCAACCAATACAACCGGTCAGAGGATTACAACACTCACATTACCAAAAAAATAATAAGGCTGAATACCTCTACACACTTCCATCAACACATTTTGATATATCCCCATCACAATCCTAAACATAACTACCATGATATAAAACACATGGCAAGTTGGACTAGTACCCTATTGGCATTAATGCCAACACTACACTACAACATAAAAATAATTTCAATATAGTAATGAAGGTTTCAAATGGACTATACCAGTAGACAATAACTTTAAACTATTAAAGAAAATAATTATAGAGAAACCTGTTTTGGAACTTCTAGACTTAATAAATTCATTTCATGATGAAATTGTTGTCATTAGGATCTCTATTGGAGTTGTGTTGAGCCAAGAACGATAACTGATTTCTTATTTCAATAATAAGTTAAATAATGGAATCATAAGTACTTTTCATATGATAAGGATTTCTATGCTATTATACAAGCCTTGAAGAAGTGTGACACTAACTCATCCCCAAGGAATTTATTTTTCTTACTGATAATCATGATCTACAAGCTAATTTGAATATATCTATGGAGATATGTAGAATATGTCAGTAGGATAAATGAAGAAATCATAATGCAAGATTGTACCAACTATTTCCAATTCATTCTAAGCCTTTATATTTTGTTAGCATGTATTTTTTGTTAGCTATAACTTGGACACATAAAGGTAATGATTCGATTTTTGTTATTTTGGATAGGTTTTCTAAAATGGCATATTTTATTTCTTATATAAGAACTACAGATGCAAATACTGTGGAAAAATTATTCTATAAATAAAATGTAAGATTGCGTCAATTTCGAAAAAGCATTGTATCAAATAGGCATACAATATTTGTAGGAAAAATTTGGAGAAATTTATGGATGAAAGTATGTGCTAGTCTAAACTTCAAGTCAACTTTGCAACTGCAAACAAATGTACAAAAAGAACTGATGAATAGAAGTATTTGAAACATGTTGAGATTTTTTGTGAATGAACATTCCAAGGAGTGGGATCAGATACTTTCTCAATCTATGCAAAAGGATGAGCCCATCCCAAATATTGTATGGAATGCACCTCAGTGGAGTGTACCAACTATGGAATTTGGGAAAGTTGGAGCTCAAAAATATAGAAAAATAATATTTTATAGTGAATATGCAACAATTATAGGAAATATTCAGGCCACAATTGTAGGAGAGTATCCTCAACTACAAACAAGGATTATATATGAAAAGGAGACAATCATATTTTCAATTTGGAGATGTAGTAAGGACATATTTGATGAAGGGAAGGTTTGATGTTGGAACATAAAGAAAAATTAAGATTAAGAAAGCTAGTCCATGTAAAATTATAAGGAAATATTCTTCTAATGCCTATGAGTTATAACTTACTTAGGACATTAAAATATCACCAATTTTCATTGTAGTGGATGTAACATACCCCATTCTAGAAATAGCCCATGCCAAAGGTAGAAGAGGGTGTTACTATGATTGACCTGACCTCTAATGTCATGTTATGGAAACGTGGTCTAAAATTTTTATCATTTCTTGAACTCCTAAAAACCAAAAATAAACATCGTTGTTGTGTTTTTCTCGTTGAGATATTTATAGTAATATAAAATTCCCCCCAACATGACTCTGATCAAAAGATATCACTTTTGAATATTTAGTTAATGACATCTTGCCATGTCACCACATTCTACCATGTCGCATGCACATGGTCCCCATGTGATGTCGGCGTGGCACTTCACATTGTTCCATTTCAATACTCCATGTGGTTTTGTGTCAGATCAACACCCCATGCCATATACCCCTTTATCATTACACTCCTTCAAAAACATCTATTGTCACATTAGTGGATATTTACGGATGAAATGATAGCACATTATGAGGATACAAAGAGAAACGCCTTCTTTAGGAAATTGATAAATATAAAACAATTTTTTTTAATGGAGCAGCACATTGAGGAATTCCAAAAAATTAAATATTAGGGTAATTGATATTCCACAGAAGCCTAGGATTGATGTATTCATACGTACTTTAAAGGATAGCATCCAAAATGAGGTTTTCCTTTGGGAATCTAAGTAATTTGAGAAGGCATTCAGGGTGGTGAGAAAAGTTGGAAGAAAAATTATGGAAACAAAGAAGTCTACCACTCACCACTATAAAGAGGGAAGTGTTGATGCTCCTATTTTTCCACAACCTACAACGTTGATACCACAACAATTGTTAGGATATTCTGACACATAGGAAATATTTAAGTATAACTTGGTATAGTGTAGAGTTAGGTAAAGTGTGTTTCTTTACTATGTACATTTGTAACTTATATAATCTGATAGTTTACTCTATCCTAAGTATTAACGAAACTTGATCCGTGGGTTAGTACCCGATTGGTCCATGATCTCTATTTAAAGAGCATGGAGGGTCATTTTTCTGGTAACTGTTTATGAGAGAAACATATGTAATCTTTCTTTTTATATTAATAAATTTCTTGAAATGGCCGCATTGGCTCGGGCCGTGGATAGTTTCCCTCTTTGTGGGTTTTAACCACGTGATATACTGGTGTACTGACTTGTGACATTTTTTTGAGCGGTGACCTTTGGTTTTTTATCTAAGGAACTTACCCTGTAAACTCCTACATGGTATCAGAGCTATTTTGAGGGCCACATTAATTGTTGATCCAAATTCGAAGCCGGTTTGACTGCATGTGACTGTCGTTTTCTAGATCTATTATTTATGAACATTTTCAGGGCAGGAGAATTGATCTGTTATTTCCAAAGTGTCTGTTACAGAGAGGAACCCCTTTTGTTTCATGTGAAAATTTTTCCCGTTGCCCAAGTTATGTCATTTTAGATCTGGAGGTATAAAATATCTGTTTTGCAACTATATTTATTAATAATTTTGTTTATTTCAGTTCCCTATGTTTATTTTGGTTAATATTTTTTTTTTTCGGGACGTATACCCTCTTCTTTATGTATTCTCTTTCCCCTGCACTGTGTGCGATCTTGGAAAATCAGAATCAGGAAGACAGGATTTTTTTTTTCTACGTATGCTCTTTCCCTGCGTCTTTGTTCGATCATGGGAAATTAGAAATAGTGAGAAAATAGATAGTTGTTGTTAAGGCTAATTGACAATATAATGTTCTACCGTATGGTTTTTTTTCTCGTATTTTGTGTTTTTTGTGCAGGGAAAAGCACACACACCAAAGACTTAAATAAAAAAAAACCCCTTACTCATTTCAAACAATAACAGAATCCTTTTACTATCTCACTTGGTGAGAAGATAGTTTATGAGAATATAGTCTTGGGTTCAAGTCTCTTTCTCCAGCTTCTTTTGTAAAAAGGTTTTTATGAAAGGGGCAGTTTTTTTTTTTTTTAAGTTGAACTTCATCATCAAATTACAACCGCTCCCATTACTATTATGCATCTATAACCCAAGTTTTTCAAAAAGGCATAACTTCTTCATCCGGAAGCCATTTTTCGAGACATTTTTCTTTAATCATCCTAATTTTTTGAGAGGTTTCCATTCGAGCAGTTGGTTTCAGCTTTCTTCAGCTATAGTTTTCTAAAAAATGGAAAGTGCATGCCCGATTATTCTTAACAACACCAATTATTTCCAATGGCTACCTCACATGGTAGATTTACTTCGAAGTAAAGGGATTTATATAATAGCTAGAAGACAAGAAACTAAACCTTTCAATGATGATAAAGCCGCTAATGGGAAAATAAACAAGATCAAGCACGAGGGTTGATAGGAATGTCCATTGCTCAAGATCTTCGATTTCATATCCTTGAAATTGACACCCTTAATGAAGCCCTGAAAAACCTAAATATTTTTTTTGGCATTCAAAATCAAATTATGGCCCACGAGCTTGAAAATGAGTTGTTTACTTTGGAACCCAATAATTTCACCTCTATCGAAGATTTTTTGTCCAAATTCAAGATCCTTAGACCTCTTTTAGAAGATTGTAAGGTCAAAAAGGATGATGGTAGTGTTATCTATTCTATTCTTGCTAAGCTTGGCTTTGCATAGTTTGTATTTGTTTCCACCTTCCATTCCACTAGAGAAGTCATCATTTCTTCCAGAACAGCCTAAAAGAACCCCTATTTTGATGCCTTTTGTGATTCTTTGATAAGAGAACAAGAAAAAATCTTACACCTTGGTCTTATCACTTCTGGAAATGCTTCTAAGAAAGCCTTATCAGCCCAACAGAAACCATATCAAAATAATCCAAAGAAGAAGTATCCTAAAAATTATGGTCCTAAACTAAACAAGGGTCCTAAGAAATTTCAGCCGCAAACTAAAAAAGAAACTCACCAAATTGATAAGGAAACTAAAAATAAGGGGAAGAAAATAGATAGACATTGCAAATTTTGTAATCATCATGGCCATGTAGAGTCTAAATGTTTTAAGAATATGGAAGCCTTAGAAGCAACAATAAAGAATCACCACATAAATTTGGAGACCTCCTTAACTTCATCTTCAGGAATGACACTTTATGCTTTTGTTTATCAAGCATCTAGTTATGCATTAAATGTATCTTCTTCTTCTCATTCTCATGAGTGGCTCATTTATTTTCGATCTCTTTACCACATGGCCAAAAGTAAAGCCACTTTTTCTTCTTTAAATGATTGTAACATGAAACATATTTATGTTGGTAATGATAGATCTCTTAGTGTTGTATAATCTGTAACCATTCATCTAGATAATGGTCAGTTTAATGATGTACTATGTGTTCTTACCTTGTCATGCAACCTTCTATCTATTTATTAGATAACTCATTCAGGTGAAGGGAAAATAGTATAATTCTCACCACATGATGTTGTAATCAAGGAACTCAAAGATCCTAGACATATTTTAGCTACTGGAATTACTGATGATTCCAGAAGGTTATATAAGTTTGAAAAATTTTGTTCATCATGTATTCCTTCCATTTTTGTTGCTAATAATGATGAAGTGATAAAACTTTGGCATGAGTGATTTGGTCACTTAAACTATCGCTCTCTTCAAACTCTATGTAAGGAAAATATGGTGATGGGTCTTCCTATGGTATCTTGCTGAGATGGTGTTTTCTCCAGATGTGTACTAAGAAAAAATCATCGAGATAGTTTTGACAAACATGCCCCTTGGCACACTTTAGCCCATTTGCAGCTTGTGCACAGTGATTTATGTGGTCCATTTCTTGTTTTTCCTTTCTCTGGGTGCAAGCACTTCTTAACTTTCATTGATGATTTTTCTAGACGTAGTTGGGTATACTTCTTAAAAATTTAGTAATAAATTTTTTAACATGTTTTTGTTCTTTAAGGCTTTTGTTGAGAAACAATCTGGACATCCAATTCTTGAGTTAAGATGAGACAATGGAGGAGAATATGTTAACAAAAAATTTATAAAAATTTTCACTGAGCATGGAATTCAATTGCATCATATTGTTCCATATACTCCATAAAAAAATGGTGTGGCTGAAAGAAAGAATCACACCCTAAAATAATGGCTAATTGTATGCTTCAATATAAAGGACTTAGTCTCAATTTTTTGGCAGAAGCAACTAGCTATGCAAATTACATAGTAAATTGCACTCCTACTATGGTTTTAAAGAATATAACTCTAGAAGAAGCTTGAAGCTCAATCAAACTAGATGTAATTCACTTTCGTGTTTTTGGAAGTGACGATTGGGCCCATATTCCAGATGTGAAACATAGAGCCTTAGAGCCTAAGAGTTAAAAATAAATTTTTGTTGGATATTCTAAAGATGTCAAAGGATATAGACTTCTTCAACCAAAATCCAAAAATATAATCATTAGAAGAGATGAAAAAATTGATGAAAATATATCGAACTGCAAGCCTATTTCGGTGGGTGTGCCACCTTTGGCCTGCAAGCCTATTTTGGCCTATGTTCCACCTCTCTCTATCTCTTCTATTTTTGATAGAATTCCTTCTAGTTCAAATGATGCCAATGAGGATGAAAATCCTCCTCCACCTCTTGAAGATATTCCTTCCTCTCCAAATCTTCCAAGAAGGGCTCGCTCAACTCAGGATGCAACAGGTTCTCTTGTAGGTGACCCTACAGATCGACGATGTACACGTTCTTTGTTTGAAAGAGCATCTTCCTTATTGTCTCACGTTTAAGAAAATCCCGATTGAGACACCTTTGAAGAAGCTTTCGGTCAACCAAATTGGGATGAAGCTATGAACGAAGAATATCGTTCCTTATTGGAAAATGATACTTGGGATCTTGTTCCTCTTCCAAAACAAAGATAAATTATCAGATGTAGATGAGTTTACAAAATAATGTTTGGACCAGATGGAAAAGTTGATAGACATAAAGCTCCTCTTGTTTCTCAAGGATTTTCACAAGTTGAAAGGATTTACTATAATGAAACCTTATCCCTTGTTTCCAAAATTAATTCTATCTTCCTTGTTCTTTCTTGTGCTCCCTCCTTTAAATGGGAAGCCCATCAGATAGATTTTAAGTCTGCCCTCTTACATGGATATTTGCATCAAGAAATATACATCGAACAACCCCCTAGAATTATCCAAAACAACTCTAGCCTTGATTTTTGCCTTAAGAAGTCTCTCTATGGTCTCAAGCAAGCTCCCTAGGCTTGGAATGCGAAAATGGATAGATTTCTATTAGAAAATGGCTTTTCTAGGTGTCATTCTAACAACTTCTTCTACAACAAGAAAGTGGGTAAGTACTTCACCATCTTTGCTATTTATGTTGATGATCTTATCCTTATTATTAGTGATCCCAAAAATATAAACCATGTTTATTCTAGCCTCAAAAATAAGTTTGAAATGAAAAAATTAGGACACTTGCATTATTTCCTTGGTATTGAAGTCTTGCAACCCAAACAAGGTATTACCCTTTCTCAGTCCAAGTATGCCTGTGATCTTCTACACCACCTTCAAATGGAAGAATGCAAGCCAACCCATTCTCCTTTTAAGTCTAGAATCAAGCTTTCAGTCACTTGTACTACCCATGAAGTTGATGCTACCTTATACCATCAACTTGTTTCTAAAATTTTGTATCTAAGCCATACCCGTCCCAACCTTTCCTTTCATGTTGGTCTTGTCACTTGGTTTATGCACCAACCTCATGAAAGTCACTGGAAATCAGCTAGAAGAATGCTTCGATATATTCTAGGTATAATTCAGTTCAGGATTAATTACAGTGCATGAGTATCTCCATTTTTGATTGGTTTCATTGATTCTAATTAGGCTCGTGACCCTGGTGATCTAAAGTCTAATGTAGGATATGCATTCACTCTTAGTTCATGACCTACTACATGGTTTTGTAAGAAGTAAAGTGCCATCTCTCTTTCTTTAGTAGAAGCAGAGTGTCGTGGTGTAGTTGAAGCCAACATGGAAGCCATGTGGCTTCGTCAAATCCCGTCTGAATTTGGTCTTCATCAACAACATCCAACAACAATTTGGTGTGATAATTAGAGTTCCATTCAGCTATGTAAATATTGAGTTCATAATTAGCGTATGAAACAAATTGATCTCCACATACACTTCAACAGAAAGCTCATTCATGATCGTGTTCTTGAAGTGCAGTATTGTCCAACCAATGATCAAGTAGCTGATATCTTTACAAAGGCTCTCATAGAAGGATTGTTTACCAAACTTTGATCCATGCTTCGAGTTCAGGAAAGTTATCATTAAGGGGGTATATGCTCTAATGCCTCCTTCCTTCTCCTATTCTGTCACCTTTGTAAATCCTTAAATCCGATCCCAATTTGTTCTTAAGGGGGGATGTTAGGATATTTTGACACATAGGCAATAGGCTCCTTTTGTGTCACCTTTACAAATCCTTCAATCCTATCCCAAGTTGTTCTTATCGGGGGATGTTAGGATATTCTGACACATAGGAAATAGTGAAGTATAACTTGGTCTAGTGTAGAGTAAGGTAAAGTGTGCTTCTTTAATATGTACATTTGTAACTTATAATCTGATGGTCACGATTTGTAGTGATCTAACAGTTGACTCTGTCCTCATCATTAACGAAACTTGATCTGTGGCTTAACACCCAATTGGTCCATGATATCTATTTAAAGAGCATGGATGGTCATTTTTCTGGTAACTCTTTATGAAAGAAACATATGTAATCTTTCTTTTCATATTAATAAATTTCTTGAAGTGGTCGTGTTGGCTCAGGTCGTCGATTGTTTCCCTCTTGATGGTTTTAACCACGTGATATACTGGTGTACTAATTTGTGATCTATTTGTGAGTGTTGACCTTTGATTTTTGATCTAAGGAACTTACCTTCTAAATTCCTACAACAATTGGGGGAAAAAAAGGAAAAATGATTAGTTACAACTATGATAGAAAATATAGAAAAGGTCATAAGTTATTTGAGAAGAAATTATTTTACATATATTGTGAAGAGGAAGAAGAAACGAAGCAGGAAACATCAAAAGAAGAGGATATACACCTGGAGCCAACCCAAGAGAAACAAGAAATGAGTGTGAACATATATTGTAATGTATTGGTGGAAATTACCACCCCTCAAACTCTCAATATAAAAGGATATATATAGAAGAAAAAGGTAATAATGTTGATTTATTTAGGCACTATCCATAAATTTATTCATCATCAGGTAGCCAAGGAATTGAACTAATTTCTATATCTAGCCCCAGCGTGTCAAGTCATGGTTGCAAATAGAGGAACTTTAAATTTATCTTAGAACTTCCATAATATAAATCTAACCATGGGAGAATATGTACTGAATAATCCAATCGTTTCCATTCCAATGGGTGGTGTTGATGTTATACTAGGATTCGAATGGTTACATTATTTTGGGACGATAGATTTTAATTTTGAAGAATGTTTCTTAAAAAAAATTGGGAAGAAAGGAAAATTTAATTAAGGGGTATCTCAGGGAAACCATGGAATATAATTATCTCTAGTGGCATGAAAATTATTTTGAATAAATAATAATGGGGTGTAATTGCATAATTATGCTCAGTAGAGGTTAAAACGGAGAAACCATCTATTTCTCGAAACACCTATTCCAAAATATTTATAGAAACCAACCAAAAGGAGATTTTTATCCCCTTATTTATAACCAACAACTTAAATAATACTTCAATATCCCTATTTATAAGCACCAACTTGATTTTCCTATCACATCCATTTTTTATAAAATTTTCAAACTTGAATCTACAGGCATCTTTTTAAAACTTTTTCGTGCAAATTCCTTTATGTTTTCTCTAATTTATAGCTCAATAATTGCATTAGAAGTTTTCTCTTCCTTGATTAACTCATCTATCCTTGCAAATATCTAAACATAATTTCTCTCTTTATTGATCTTTATTATGTATTGGTCATCCTCTATTCATGGTATCTTCTTCTCTAATCTTAGCTCTATATTTAACTACAACCTTTATCTACATTCAGACATATTATATTCTTTGTTTTTGTGCACCTAATGTTGTTACCATGCATTAATATACCATACGATCTGCTATTATTTTCTCACTCTTTCTACGATATTTCTATATTTTACATGTGAATGAGTTCATCCACTTCACCATTTTTTTAAACATTTATTTATACAAAAAAAACTCATTGACTCCTTCCCATTACAATGGGTGTCAACCAACAATTTTTTCCCGTCAGTTTTTTTCCATTAACTATGTCTATCCTATGGAAATTCCCCATGTGGTCAAGAATCTCCTTTTACACATGTAACCTTGCTCTTTTTCTCTGTTGAATGTATCTCCCTTTCTGTCTAACTTTTTCGTCCTCATTCTTTCACATTCACACATGCTCATAACCACACTTTTATGTAAAATGATCTTAGCTCTACTCTCTATTACATAATTAAATTATGCCATTAGCTCTCAAGGATTAGTTCTCTTATTTATGTGTCCACACCCTTGTGACCACTAAATAATATCACGGAGTGGGTGATTTGACTTAAAATTATTTTCTAATACATTGGTGATTCGATTTCTTGATAGCTCTTAGGATTGAGCTAATTACCCTCATGAACACATGGAGTAACCAATGACTAAATATATCGAGAATTGGTAGATTCCAAAATTTCATACTTTCCAAATTTTTAGGTATGCAGAGGCGCCTTAAATTTTAGAGTGGCGTACCTTAAATTTTCATGATGTTCCACAATTGTTGGAAGTAATGCTTCCATGTCTTTTAGGATGTTGTGAGTTGTCATTGAAAGTCCCTACGTGTCAACCTAGAAGCATTTATTTTCGTATGTGTGAGTTGTATTAGTTATCTAGATCTATTTTCTTAGGATCTAGATTCGTCGAGGTGAGTGATGTAATTTCTATATATGTAACTATTGCGATCAATAAATGCATTTTTCACTCTTAGGTTCTAAGGCTTTATTTTTCGCATCTAGAATATGGGCCCAAGCGTCACTTCCAAGAAAAGGAAAGTGACTTACATCTGGTTTGATTGAGCCCCAAGCTTCTTCTGGAGTTATATTCTTTAAAACCTTAGTACGATTGTGAGTTACTATGTAATTTTCACATTTAATTGCCTCTTCCCAAAAATTGAGACTAAGTCCTTTAGGTTGAAGCATAAAATTATCCATTCTTTCAAGTTGTGATTCTT
This sequence comes from Pinus albicaulis, assembly GCA_034641835.2. Lineage (NCBI taxonomy): Eukaryota > Viridiplantae > Streptophyta > Pinopsida > Pinales > Pinaceae > Pinus > Pinus albicaulis. Next base: position 232,468,001 of record CM076569.1, read on the forward strand.
CCTTTCAGCTACACCATTTTCTTGTGGAGTATATGGAACATTATGTTGCAATTGAATGCCATGCTCAGCGCAAAAAGTTGATAAATTTGTTGTTAACATATCCTCCTCCATTGTCTCATCTTAACTTAATAATTGGATGTCCAAATTGTTTCTCAACAAAGGCCTTAAAGGCCAAGAACATGTTAAAAAATTTACTCTTGAGTTTCAAGAAGTATACCCAAGCGCGTCTGGTAAAATCATCAATGAAAGTTAATAAGTGCTTGCAACTAGAGAAAGAAAATATAGGAAGTGGACCACATAAATCACTGTGCACAAGCTGAAAAGAGGTTGAACTGTGCAAAGAGGCACATTTGTCAAAACTATCTCGACCATGTTTTCCAAGTACATCACAATAAAAGTTTGTAACCATTGTGATCAATAAAGTGAAGATGACAAGAAACATAATGTTTCCTCTCAAAATGAGAGCAGATTTGAAGAAAGGATCTGCAATGGTAGTAGTGACACAAGAGACATTCCAAAGAGAAGAAAAGGGTGAAAAATGGTTATGGCATTTGAGATTTGGACATCTCAACTTTGGAGGTCCGAATTTGTTGCATAGAAAAGGTATGGCAAAGGGATTAACATTTATTGAAAAGCTAGACAACCTATGTGAAGGCTGCATCTTGGGAAAACAATACAGAGAAAGATTTCCATCATGAAAAAGCAGAAGGGCAATGGCACCCTTAGGAATATTCCACTCTAATTTGTGTGGACCAATGAAAACACCTTCATTAGTAGGAATCCACTATATGCGAGCCTTTATGGATGATTACACAAGAAAAACATGGGTTTACTTCTTGAAGTTGAAGAGTAAAGCGTTTGAGAAGTTCTACCACTATAAAGCTCTAGTTGAGAATCGAAGTGGGCACCATATTAAATTATTAAGAGAAGATAGAGGAGGAGAATAGATATCCAAATAATTTTTTCATTTTTGTAGAGAAAATGGGATTCATAAGCAATTTACAGCAAGGTATACACCTCATAAAAATGGAATTGTTGAAAGGAAAAATAGAACCATCATGGATATGGTAAGAAGCATGTTGAAGGAAATAAATTTTCCAAATGAATATTGGGTTGAAACTGGTATGAGAACACCCTTGAGAAGTGATTAAAGTGCTTCTCCAAGCACATCACAAAGAGTAGATCTGAGTGCTTCTACAAGCACAAGTTCAACAAGTGAAAGGGGAACCAGATTCAGAAGTCTTAATGAAATTTATGAGCAAGAAGAATGTATGAACTATTTATTTTCTCTGTATAGTCATGTATAATATCCTATTCATTTTGAAGAAGTAGTAAAACAGAAGAAATGGATAGATGCTATGGATGAAGAGAGAAATTCCATAGAGAAAAATAAGACATGGGAATTAGCTTATCTCCCAAAAGACAAAGAAGTAATTGGAGTAAAATGGGTTTATAAAACGAAAAGAAATGTTGAAGGTAATATTGAAAGGCACAAGGCCAGACTTGTTTCTAAAGGCTGCAAGCATCAACAAGAAAGAGACTATGAGGAAACTTTTGCACGAGTTGCAAGAATGGAAATAGTAAGAGTAATGTTATCCATAGCAGCACAACATAAGTGGAAAGTTTACCAAATGGATGGGAAATCAACATTCCTAAATGGAGTATTAATGGAATAGGTATATGTTTAAAAACCTCTGGGCTATGAGAAAGCAGAACAAGAGCACAAGGTATGTAGATTGAAAAAAGCTTTGTATGGGCTGAAAAACCACCAAGAGCATGTTACAGTCAGATGGATGTCTATCTACTGGAAAATGCGTTTGAAAAAATGTGAAGGAGAACCCACATTATACATCAAAGAAAAGGATGGTAAGATGCTAATTGTTGTTTTGTATGTTGATGATGTTATATTCACACGTAATGATTCTAACCTCATTGAAAATTATAAAATAGTCATGAAGGATGAATTTGATATGACTAATATGGGATTGGTGAGATACTTCTTAGGAATAGAAGTAGAGAAAATGAACATAAATTTTTATTTCTCAAGTAGAATATGTGAAAGAAGTTTTGGAAAGATTTAATATGCAGGATTGCAAAGCAGAAATTACTCCTACAGTAATGGGATTGAAGTTAAGCAAAGAAGACAACAACAAGGATTTTGATCCAAGTTTGTATAAGAGCATAGTTGGTAGCCTCATGTATTTGACTACAACTAGGCTAGATTGTATGCATGGTGTAAGTTTAATTTCCATATGTATGGAAAGGCCAAAGGAGGCACATTGGGAAGCAGAAAAAAAGAATTCTGAGGTATGTGAAAGGAACAAAGAGGTATGGAATTTTTTACACCACTTCAGAAAATTTTGAATTGATTGGATATACTAAGAGTGATTGGGCTAGAAGTATAGATGATAAGAAAAGCACCTCGGGATATATTTTCCATATGGGATCAGAAGCCATTTCATGGGCTTCTAAGAAACAAAAAACTGTGGCTTTATCAACAGCAGAGGTAGAGTATGTGGCAGCTACAATAGTAGAATGTCTAGTAGTATTGACGAGGAGAATGTTGAGAAGTTTGTGTCATGAACAAGAAAAGGCACAACATTTTATTGTGATAATAGCTCAACTATAAATTTATCCAAGAATTTAGTGTTTCATAGGAGAACGAAACACATTGATTCCAAGTATCACTACATCATAGAGTGAGTAAGAAATGGAGAAATTATTTTGCAACATTGCAGAATAGAAGAGCAGTGTGTTGATATATTAACAAAACCATTGGGGTAGAAGAGTTTTAATTATTTAAGAAAAATCCTGGGTATGCAAGAGAACAACACTTGTAATTAAGGGGGAGTGCTGGAAATTAATTCCAACTGCCGCAGAGTAGAAAAAGGAAGAAAATTAAATTTCTAATGGGAGAGGTAAAGCACCGCAGTCGTATTTCCTATTTGTTCTCCACACTCCACCACGGCTTCTGGATTTTAAAACCGTGGTTCATATCCACGCAAATTCCCTCCCTAAACATTCATCTACTCACAATAAATCCTCCACCAACCACACTTAAGTCCTCCAGCTCCATTCCGGTGACAATGAAAATGAGATATGAGCCTCAAAGTTGATCCACTCGAGGAGGTGATGCCATCACTCCTCCAGACCAATTACACCAATTATGTGGGGAAAACAAATGGGATTTTGAAAAATATTTGAACTCCACATAATGCAGAATGTATAAGGTTTAATGTTTTTATATTCGCTGCAATATATGTTTTATTTTTTTTGTTTTAAACATAGGTTATAAATATTTTATAATATATATTGTAAATATATTATATTTACAATATATATAGATATTGTAATGAAACGTGAAATGTCATATATATGTCGTGTGTATTTTGACTGTGCAATGTTGAATATGCCTGAAGACAAAAAAGACATAGAGTGTAACACAGTTTGAGCAGTGACTATGTGTGTTGAAGAAAGAGAGAGTTAAAGAAAATTTGTAAGAGCACTATGTGAGTGTAGTAGCCTGAAGCACATTGTTGTAAATCAAGAACACCATAAGTTCTAAATAACTTTATTTTGTAACCAGCAGGATTATTTTGTTTTAATGAGATAGAGTGGTTATGCCATCCCTCTGTCTGCGTTTTTTTTTTAAATCTCTATGTTAACAAAGGAATTTTATTTCCTCTCTATTGTTTCGGAATATCCATAAATTCCAACAAAAACTCCAAATTATCCAGGGACACAGTAGCCACCTGAGTTCATACATACACAAAAAAGACTATGTTTGAGAGGAACCGGAAGGATGGTATAGAAATTTCATGATTAAGTCTTACAAATTATTCTGACCTATGAGAGAAGGGATGACATCGATCTTTTTATAAAAATACCATAGTAAAGCTACAATTACATTCCATCCTAGTATCATAATTTTAAGGACATTTTATAGTTACATCCACGACACTATTTTATAAAAATCTCATATTTACATCCCTTTCCTTTCCTAATTTACGGGCTGTACGTCAGGCCTAAATTCAAGTTAATTTTTCTATCAAGTTTAGGGACTTTTAGGGACTTTGTTCAGGGTAGGTTTAATGACTAATAATATGTGTTTCTTTTTAAAAGGTCACAAATTCATAAAATTCATAAAATAAAATATGTATATCACATGATTTTAAAAATAAATTATAATAATTATTAGTATGGGTGAAAATTCAAAATTTCTACATATAAGAGAAAACCATAGACTAATTTGGTATGTAGCTTAGCAGTAAATCTGGACTGGGCATTTTCCAGAGCAAGTTTAATGGTTAAGAGTGTGTGTTTCTTTTTAAAAGGTCACAGGTTCATAAAACACAAAAAAATAAAATAAACATATCAGGTGATCTTAAAATAAACTATAATTATTATTATTATTGGTGAAAATTCAAAATTTATACATATAAGAGAATACCATACACCAATTTGATATCTACCTTAGCAGTAAATCTAGGCTGTACTTTCTCCAAGATGAGTTTGATGGTTAAGAGTATGTGTTTATTTTTAAAAGGTCACAATTGCATAAAACCCAGAAAACTAAAATATATATATCTGGTGATCTTAAAAATAAATTATAATTATTATTAGTATGCATGAAAAATTCAAAATTTCTATATATAAGAGAATACCATACACTAATTTAATATCTAGATCAACAGTAAATCTAGACTACCATCCTCTCATACTCTTGATATAAATAAGACCTATAAATTTATACACAACATAATTGCATGTTGTGTAAAATGCTAACAATTTTTTTTTTTTAAATTTATAAAAAAAATGAGTTAAAATTTGTTATAGAAGAAGAGACCTACGATCAGGGACTGCTATTACGTTCCTGAGTTGTTGAAGATAATAGAGAATCTCCTATTTTAGTGAGGTGATTCACAATACCTTAGGATAGGAATTGGTTTATATTTCTTAGGGTATGGTTATAACTTCCCTAGATCTTCTGTGCTATATAATTTCTGGATTGTATGGAGAATGTAAAGTCTCCTGCAGAAGTCACACTCTCATGTTTCAGACTCTCTTTCATAGATCTAACCAGTGGGACTATTTAATAATCCATTCAAGCATCATTTTTATCTAGGTATCAGAGCATAGTTGTGCTAGGAGGAGCCTAGCGCTGCCTACCTACCTAGAGGAGCAATCTATGCTGCCTATTGCTTACTTCAAGGAGCAGGATTGCGCTACCTACCTACCTATTTGTGTTCCACCATTTTTTTTTTTGCTTGTGGATTTCATGCATGGTAGAGGTGTTGAGGAGCGCTGCCTAGTTGAGCGTTGCCTACCTTGGTGATCGTGCTGCTTCAGCACTGCCGAAGTGTTGAGTCATGATTGGGATGCTCCTGGATACGTTGCCATCTGTTCTAGTTCAGCATCGACCCTGCATTCAGTGTGGAATTGAGATAAGGAGTGTTGAGCTCTGTGTGGAGAGGAGCTCTACGTGGAGCATGAACAGAAGGAGTGTTGAATGCTGCCACCGTTTCCACTACTTTGAGCCTACGTGGATTGAGCCAGTGTGAAGAGGCTCAACAGGATTACTCAATAGGAGTTCTCAAACACTGCCATTCAAAGCCCAGGAACACTGCCACCATTGCGAAGCTCTTTGGTTCACATTGGTTTTTTGGTTGCTAGAAGTGGCCGCAAATCAGAAGACGGAAAATATTTACAAAATCAGCGCTGCTCTCTTTGAAGGATCCATGATGTACATTCCTTTCGATACAGAGACATTTTTTTTCTAAGAGAAATATCTCTCTGTAGTATGCCTTCGTCACCTCATCCTCTCGCAATACGACCGTGCACATGAATACATTTTCGAAGCAGAAAAGGTTGATTAAGAAGTCCCTTCTTCCCACACATTTTCTTTAAACAGTAAATATTGATCTGATTACCAAAATTTCTATCAAGAAAATGGCAAATTAGTTCATTAATCCGCTTGTTTCCAAGTTTGCTTGCTTTCTTTTGCATGTTCGCATTTCCTTGTTTATCAGCACTTAATAATATTACCGAAAATTTGTAGACATAACGATAAGTTTTTTTTTAAGTGCCAAAGAGATCTGAGATAGATCTGAGCCAGTGTATTCTTTAATCTTAAAAATGAATAATCAATTAATAGAATCATACTTGAATGACACTAATACACTTGATGGCTCCAATTACTCAAATTGGAAATTTAAGATGTAGATAGTGTTAGAAGTACATAATTCTTGGATGATTGAAAATGGGGATGAGCTGAAGCCAACAACAGGAGCAGCATTAGTCCCATATTGGGAGAAGCAAGAAGGTAAAGAAAATATGGTGTTGAAGATGTTAGTGAAAGACTGCATCATACCGCATACTAGAGAATGCAAATCAACAAATGAAATTTGGACTGTATTGAAGGATTTGTATGAGATCAGGAATGTAAATCATCTCTTGTTCTTGAAGAGAAATATTTTGTCCATAAATATGGAGGAAAATGAAATAGTTTCTTCTTTCATATCGCGGATCAAAGACTTGAAGAAAAAATTGTCAGACATCAGTGAGGTAGTCGCAGATGCAGATTTGGTCACGATTACGATGAATGGTATGATTGATGATTACTAAATGGTTATGACTGGGATAAGTGCGAGAGAGAAAATCCCAAAGTTTGAAGAAATTACAGGAATATTAATGCAAGAAGAAGAGATAAAATCGACCCTGATACCCTAGAGTGCAGATTTGGTACTAATGGCAAAGAAGAAATTCTTCAAAGGAAAATGAAATCCATCACAGCAAAACGAAGGAAACCCATAGAAAAGACCGAATCAAACTCAAGGTATGCATCCGAATAAAAACAAATCTGTAATTAAATGTTTTTATTGTGGAAAAATCAGTCATATTTCTAAGGAGTGTAGGAAGAATAAATTTCATGAACAAAAACAACGCCATAAAAGACATACAGGTCATTTTGCAAGTGATGACCATGTTTAGGACTTCATATTTTTCATGGCAGACGTAGGTGAGAATGTCGTTGAAAACACCTGGTATGTCGATTTGGGAGAATCCACATATATGACGGGGAACAAAAAATGGTTCGAAGATTTTAAATAAATCAACAATGGAGTAGAAATATACCTTGGTGATGGTAGATGTCATCAGATAAAAGGGTGTGGCAAAATTTATGTTATTTTACCTAATGGTAATGTCACATATATTCATAATGTAATGTATGTGCCTGGAATAAAAAATAATCTGATGTTTGTATCCATGATTACAGATCAAGATCTCAAGGTTGAATTTTTTAAATCTAATTGTTATATTAAAGATCTATAGGGTGGCATGAAGGCTATTGCTTTAGGAATTCGAACAGGAGGTTTGTACAAATTGGATGTGAAGACAACACCTGATCGAGCTTTAACATCATCTATTTTGACTACAGAAGAGTTGTGGCACCAAAGACTTGGTCATATCAACTAAAAAATACTTGTTGTTACTTCAGAAAAAGGAAATGGTAAGAGATCTTCATATATTAAAACAAGTGCATACTGATTGTGATTCTTGTGCATTAGGAAAGATGCATAGAGAAGAATTCCTTGATTGAGTAGAAAGGAAAAAGAGAGACATACTTGAATTAGTGCACAAAAACCTTTTTGGAACAATGCAAAAAAAGTCATTAGGAGGTGCATTGTATTTTTTATTGTTTGTTGATGACTGCACAAAATTTTCTTGGGTATATTTCATGAGTAAGAAAAGCCACACATTTGAATACTTTAAGCAATTCAGGTATATGATTGAAAATCAAACAAGGAAGCACATAAAAATTTTCGCTCTGATCAAGGGGGAGAATACAGGAAGGAGGAACTTACAAAGTACTGTAAAGACCATGGGATATTATATAAATTCACAGTACCCCATACTCCTCAGCAGAACGGAGTAGCAGAAAGAAAGAATAGAACATTGGTGGAGTGTTCTAGGAGCACATTGAAAGGTAAGGATATTTCGAATGTTTTTTGGTCTGAAGCATTGAATACTGCAGTTTGTTTGAAAAATAGGAGTCCTACAAGAAGTATTGAGTTTAAAACTCCTTTTGAAGAATTATATGGATGTAAACCTGCAGTAAAAAATTTAAGAGTATTTGGGTCTAAAGCATTTGCCCACATTCCAAAGGAAGACAGAAGAAAAGTAGGTTCAAAAGCCAACAGGTGTACCTTTGAAGGGTATTGTTCACAATTTAAACATTATAGATTATTTAATCCCTCTACTCACAATATTTTTTTTAGTAGAGATGTCATATTCCATGAGCAGGTTTGTGATGAATCTAATAAGCGCAATGAGGAATGGGATATTCGGTTTTTGGTGGAAGAAGGTGAAGAGACAGGTAACAACCAAGATCAAATGAAAGAGGTAGAAATAGAGAATCCAGATACAACAATCAAGCTGTGTTTATAAAAGGAAGGTTAGAATAGGTTGGAAGCTACACCAACGCTCAGAAGATCAGGTAGGCAGATTTAGTTGCCTACTAGATACAAATAAAATGCCTTTATCACTAGTATGATGAATATTGTTGAACCTTCTAGTTATAGAGAAGCAAATCAATGTAGTGAACAGCTATGGAATAGTAATATGTATGTATTCTCAAAAACAACACTTGGGAGCTGGTTGAACTTCTTAAAGGGAAACAAAACATATGACGTAAATGGTTGTATAAACTCAAGATTAATGTAGATGGAACCATAGATAAATTAAAAGCTATATTGGTAGCAAAGGGGTATTCACAAAAATAAGTTATTGACTATGAAGAAACCTTTTCCCTCGTAGCTAAACTAAACACTATCAGAACTTTGATTTCTTTAGATACTAAGAAACATTGGATGATTCACCAACTAAATGTAAAATCTGCATTTCTAAATGGGGAATTGGAAGAGGAGTTCTATTTAGAGAAACCCGAGGGATTTGTTTTGAGAGGGAAATAAAATTTAGTCTATAGATTAAGGAAAGCTCTATATAGACTAAAACAAGCACCGATATCATGGTATGAAAATATTGATTCAATTTTTCTTCAATATTGTTAGAATTGAAGCAAAAATGATCATAATCTATAAACCATGAAAGATGACAAGGGGCGCATAGTGTTGATTTCTTTGTACGTAGATGATCTAATTATTACAGGTGATGTTGTTGATATAATCAAAGAGATCAAGTAGAAAATGTCACAAATGTTTCAAATGAAATACTGTAATATTCCTAATTAGCGACAGCTAATTGGAATATTCTATTTTGTTTGGTTTTCCGTTCATAGTTTGTAAATAAATAAAAAGTGAGTGAAGAGGGTCTAACTCACTTAAGTGAAATAAGACATCCACCTAGTAGCACAACGTTGTGACTTAAGTGGGAGTCAAGGGGGGACTAACACCACGTAGAGGAGGGGGCCTATGTACACTCTAGAAGCTTCCGCAAGCTTCTGCACATATATGGATGAGGATGTGGAGGAGAGAGAGAGACCATGTTGGGTTTTGGAGGGAAACCAACATTATAAAAGATGGAGGAGCCTCCTCATTTCATTCATGCTTGAGTTATTGATTATTGAGTGAGACATCTTGTCTTCTTTAGCACGCTGACTATTTATCCTGTCTGCAGCACTGTTTAGTGCATTGAGTGTCTCCGTGCAGAGATCTCACCCTTAGGCCCAGGGGACTTCGATTCCCTGCTCAGGCAAGGTTAGTTTTTCAGCATCATCCTCCAGGACAACATTATTGCTGCAGCAGCATAATACTGTGTTGTAGGGTGTTGTCGTGGTGACTTTATGACACCTCTTCCTTCTCTTGTTTTTCAGAGGGAAAGCCTTCCTTCCCTTTGGAGGATCAGATTGGGAGATTTTGAGCTGATTTTTAGATCTTGGCATCAGGCCAACACTTATTTCTGCCCCTACTGTACAGTCCCTCTTAGTTACTGCGTTATTTTCATGGTATATCTGCAGTGAGGGTTTGCCGGTTGATTTGAGGGGAATATCTCAAGTGTAAGTATCAGCCTTCCACTTTGGAGATCCATTGGAGGAGGTCTATTTCATTTTGTTCATCATCTTCAGCCTTCTCTACTTAGTTCCAGTTTTGAGTTGCAGCAGCTGCCCAGCCACTACGGCATTTTTTCCATTTTGTGTATTTCAGCCAATCCCTTGGATGATTGAGGTATTTTTTCTTATAAGGGTTAAAGCTTTGCTCCCCTATTGTATTTGGGCCATATATTTTCATATCCATCTATTATCATCATCTTCGAGCAGCATTCTATCATAGATTGCATTTTCATAGCCTGGGTTTATCCAGAAATAGCAGTGTTTTTCATGTTCATGTACATGTGTTGTTGAGGCTTGTATTTCTTTTCTTGAGAGGTTGTTTCCTCAAGACTTGTACACTCTTTGCTGCTATACATTATTTTGGCTATATATATATATATATACACACACATCTTCTTGTCTCACAGCTCTTGTAAACTATTGTCTCTTCATGGTGTGCTCATACATGTGTTTTCATATTGCTACAAGTCATTCCTTGAGTGGGATTCTTCTAGAAGTTCTATAGACAGAGTCTGTAAAGGGCCATATAGCCTCCGTATCTCATCCTTTTTAGAGGCAACATATCCAGTAAATTCCCTCCCAGTAAATCTCTGGTTAGAGTTTGTCGTGTTTTGGAGATATCCCTAAAACGGGATATTACAGTGGTATCAGAGCATAGTTCTATCTCAACCTGTGGACATTATCACAATGCCTACGTTCTTACCTCCAGTACTGAGTGAGAAAGAGAGGTAGCATGATCATCTACCCTTTGGAGATTATTTCCGATAATGGTAGTCCAAGGGGGAAGACTTCAGATCAGCTTCGCCTTTCAAAGATTACTGTCAGCTCAGGCAAGATGAAAGCAAAAGGAACAATGGGGGATCTAGAACGCAGAGCTCAAAGTTGTAGCGTACCGATGGGAGGAAACCTTTTCCCATGTATGAGGGATCCACTAGTCCCTGTGATTCTAAGCTCAAGAAGACTGGAACGGTGAAAAACATGAGTTTATTCTCATCTATTTTCAGATCCAGAGGAAATGCATCAACCTTTGAGGAGGTCAAGAAGATTGAAGAAAAAGAGGAAGTACCATGCACTTCCTATTCTCATCAAGAAGAATATATCGAGCATGGAAGATACTTGGATCATCAGATTCTCAGTGATTACCTTGTTGAGAATAGATCTCAAACTAGAGCCTTTAGGGAGACTCTAGATTTTCCTCATTTCATCCAGACGAAGGAAGAGAAGAGGCCATGCAGTGGAAAATAAATCAAATGCAATATATTTTTGTTGTCTACCTTTGATGGGTCATCTAATGCAGAAACTTGGTTGAGAAAGTTGGAAGCATTTTTCCTACTACATCCTCTAGCGGGAAAATAAGCTATTGAAATCTCAGCACTGCATTTGGAGGGTGAAGCCTATGATTGGTGGCGTAACCACTTGAGCCATGCACGAGTGGAGACTTTTGCAGAGTTTAGTCAATGGTTGATCCAAACCTTTGATGGAGAAATATCAAAGAAAGAAAAGATCACATCACCTCTGGAGGAGGCTTGTGATAACGATGTCACTCTCATGGAGGAGCAGCCACATGCATCAACAGTTGGGGCAACCAACACTTTTGAGGAAGGGAGTCTTGTATCCGTACAAGGAGTTCCAAATGCACATCAAGGTATGAAAAGATTTCCACATTCCATTGTTGTAGTAGATTTTTTTGATCAATGTGGAGATCTACTTTTGCATGACCAAGGGTCAAATCTCATTTCTACTATAGAGCAGCTTGGTTGCACTGCATTGTGCCACATGGAAACGCTCAAGAAGGAATCAAACCATCATTCTCATGAGCCATTGTTCGATTGTACATCAAATTAGAGATTGGGGTTTGAAGCCTTGAAGATTGATGGTAGACATCTTGGAGTAAGAAACCTTTTCTCCCTTCAATATGACACTTTCTCAATGAGCTCTTCTCAGCTGAAAGAGGAAATTCTACTTTCAGATCCAAGACCTCATTCGTTTTGGATGACTATGGATGAAAGGGAGGTCTCAAGGAGATATCTCATTGGAGATGCACTTCTACATACCGTGGAATGAAATGCTTTTCTTCCCTTCTCACAAGAGCAGATAGAAGATGGAGGACATCTTAGGATGGATAACATCTATCATGCTTATGTTGGACATCCCTTGATCCATACACATGATGATGGGAGGTTTTGGCCTACCACCTATTTTATTCTTGATAGGGTCTCATTGATCCTTGAGAAGCATACATTTCAAAATCCCATGAAGTGCAAAGATAGGAATTTGATTTGGGAGGATGGGAGCCCTCATGGGAGGAGTGCCAGGATGAGGAGAAGAAGGATGCATCCACAAGTGATTGAGTGGATGATGAGAAAGGAGCTAGGGAGCTACCTACAGATCTATGATACCTGGGATCAGGAGACTTGGCTAGGCTGGTTATTCTTGAAGGAGTTTGTCCATCACTTGTAGTTGTAGATCTATGATACCGGGTAGCAGGAGGCTTGACTACACTGGTTACTCTTGAAAGATTTTGGCCATCACTTGGAAAACACTCTTCCTAAGAGTAGGAGGATGAGGAAAAGATGGTAGCATACTTGCATCATTGAGCAGCATAGAGTATGGATGCATGCTGTTGATATGATACTCATATTATTCATTGTGTCTTCATCACATGATTGGTATGATGGAGGTATGGGGAGGCAGCACAATGTCTTGTTGTTTTGTTTGTTTCTGGGAGAGAAACGACAGATTTTCTCTCACACTTTGTATGATGTTGTAGGAAGAGGGGATGGCAATATCTCCTTGGTCTTTGATGATGCTTGGGAAGCACTTCCATCTTGGGAGGTATTCCATATTTGTTGCAGCATTATTAGAGGAGTCTTTGACAAGGATCATGTCAAATAACAGAGCTTTGTATTGACAGGAGCTTATTTGCATGAGCTCACAATGCTGTCACTTTGGAGCAGAGCCTTGTGGATGAAGTGTGCCCCACAGAGATATGGTGGATCTATAACCCATAGATCCCAGGAGCACTTCATATTTGTTGCACTTGATGAAAAAAGAGGAGGTAATGATGATAGAGACATCTATGGCATATTTTTCTTCACTTGGATTTCCAAGCATCAGGAGGATTATCTCTTTGCAGCACATGGTTCAGTCTTCTTCATAGCATGCCAACACATTATGGAGGAATAATTCATGGATCCATGTACCATCTTACTTCCAGCATTTGGTGAGAATTTTGTATATAAATTCATTTATTTGCACACTCTTATGATTGTTATGCAGTGCATTTCTTCACAAGAAGGCAAGATTGTCAAATTGCTCCATGAATTGTATTGGGCCAATCTACATGATGGAGGCAGCCATCTCTTTTTTGGCCTTGGGAAAATGTTTTATCACTACATGTATGTTCATTTGCTGCACTATATCATGTATCATATGAAGACATGCATGATTAACAAAAACATTTTTCCATGTACTCTTATCAAGCAACAACTTGTAAAACTGTGTTGTACTTGTTGGGGAAGCTGTTGGTAGCTTGTTGCATTACTTGTAACCTTTAGAATTTTTTTTATTTTTCTTTTGATCATGTCTTAATTTGATGATATAGATCAGATTTGTATGGGAGGCTTGATTATGAGGGAGACACATGAGCTGGATGTGTCCGTGAGTGGGAAAAATGCTCACAATTTCTGCACTACATGTTCTAATGGGAGCATGAGAGGAGATATGGCCACCACAGCCAAATGTTTGTTTTCTTTTGAGGTGGGCCATAAGATTGATATTCATCCATTTTATAGCCATGGGAAAGTTCTTTATCATATATTATTTTTGTTACATTCAGCCATTTACTATCTTTTAGTAGATGTGATGAATCATGGACATTACTTGCCATGTAATTTTCTAAAGTTGTAGTGGATGAGACTGCGCTGTATCCTTGTGAGGAATTGTTTGAATCATGTATCATCATGTAAAACCTTTAGCAAACCTCTCATTATGATTTTCCATGATGACCATGTCCTATTCTTCATGGATAGATTGTTTTGGGCCAGCTTGTTCTTCATTGTTGGAGGAACCTTCTTTGGAGGATTGTTCTTCACTTTGCCATTGGAGGGAAATAATTTTGCAGCCCAGGATCAACATACACTCTACACTTGTTATGAGTGGAGAGAAGGATAGAATGGGGTAAGATATGATGCTTTCCAAGTTCAGATTTTCAGCCCACCTTCATTACCGGAGCTTGAGGTGGAAGGATATTTTCAGGAGTTGCCTTGTTGGGAGGTGGCTCATTTTATTTGGATGATTGCTTGGCGACAAAGGATCCACATGAGGAAGATGTTCCTCATTATATTCCAGACTCCATGCCTTGAGTGGAGAGAGGTGATGAGTTGGTACACAGTTTATGGTACAGCTTACACCATGACAGATATAGCACATCAGGAGTCATGGTCTTCGCCTCCTAGAGCACCAGTCATAGCTAGAGGCAGTGCGCAGTCCGAGCCATGGGGCTTGGGCTATTATTGGCCATGGTGGAAATGGGATCCAGGAGGATTGTTGTTTGGATGGTACCATGAGAGATCAGTCAGGGATCCTGGCATTGAGAGATCCCTTCATATCAGGGTGATGCAAAGGACATGGAATATTCAGTGGCGCATCTGAGACCCAGGCACATTTTGTAGAAAGGAGGATTTTTCAGGTAGTTTCTTGAGGGAAAGAAACATTTTTCCGGAAGGGACTGTAATATTCCTAATTAGCGACAACTAATTGGAATATTCTATTTTTTTTTGTTTTCCTTTCTTAGTTTGTAAATAAATAAAAAGTGAGTGAAGAGGGTCTAACTCACTTAAGTGAAATAAGACATCCACCTAGTAGCACAACGTTGTGACTTAAGTGGGAGTCAAGGGGGGCCTAACACCACATAGAGGAGGGGGCCTATGTACACTCTAGAAACTTTTGCAAGCTTCTGCGCAGATAAGGATGAGGATGTGGAGGAGAGAGAGAGACCACGTTGGGTTTTGGAGGGAAAACAACATTATAAAAGATGGAGGAGCCTCCTCATTTCATTCATGCTTGAGTTATTGATTGTTGAGTGAGACATCTTGTCTTCTTTAGCACGCTGGCTGTTTAGCCTATCTCTAGCACTGTTTAGTGCATTGAATGTCTCCGTGCGGAGATCTCACCCTTAGCCCCGGAGGACTTCGAGTGCCTACTCGGGCAACGTTAGTTTTTCAACATCATCCTTGAGGACAGCATTATTGCTGCAGCATCATAATACTGTGCTATAGGGTGTTGCTGTGGTGACTTTATGACACCTCTTCCTTCTCTTGTTTTTCAGAGGGAAAGCCTTCCTTCCCTTTGGAGGATCAGATTGGGAGATATTGGAGCTAATTTGCAGATCTTGGCATTAGGCCAACACTTATTTCTGCCCCTAATATGCAGTCCCTCTTAGTTACTGCGTTATTTTCATGTTATATCTGTAGTGAGGGTCTACCGATTGATTTGAGGGGAAGATATCAAGTGTAAGAATCAACCTTCCACTTTGGAGATCCACTGGAAGACGTCTATTTCAATTTGTTCATCATCTTCAGCCTTCTCTACTTAGTTCCAGTTTTGAGTTGCAGTAGCTGCCCAGCAACTCCGACATTTTTTCCATTATGTGTATTTCAGCCAATCCCTTGGAGGATTGAGGTATTTTTGCTTATAAGGGTTAGAGATTTGCTCTCCTATTGTATTTGGGCCATATATTTTCATATCCATATATTATCATCATTTTGGAGCAACATTCTATCATAGATTGCGTTTTCATGGATTGGGTTTATGCAGAAATAGCAGTGTTTTTCATGTTCATGTACATGTGTTGTTGAGGCTTGTATTTCTTTTCTTGAGAGGTTGTTTCCTCAATACTTGTACACTCTTTGCTACTATACATTATTTTGGCTATATATATATTAATCTTCTTGTCTCACGTTTTTTTCAGATATTAGTGCTCTATAGACAGAGTCTGGAAAGGGCCAGATAGCCTCCAGATCTCTTCCTCTTTAGAGGCGACATAGCCGGTAGATGCCCTCCCAGTCAATCTATGGTTAGAGTTTGTCGTGTTTTGGAGATATCCCTAAAACGGGATATTACAAAGACCTTGGTGAATTAAGATATTGTTTGGGTCTCGAGATATGGAGAGATTTAAGAAAAAAAATTCTATCCCAAGGTAAGTATGTCATAGGTCTACTAGAAAGATTCAGGATGGATCAGTGCAAAGCTGCAGCAGTACCACTATAGCAGAACGTTAAACATCAGAGTGAGGATGGCTCTAAAGAGGCAGATGCGACACTTTATAGACAGTTGTTTGGGAGCCTAATCTACCTATCCAGTACCAGACCTGATTTGGCTTATGCAGTCAGTGTACTAAGTCAATTCATGTCAAAACCACTTGAGATTCATTGCAATGTAGAAAAAGGTGTTTTAAGGTACCTACAAGGAACTGTAGATTATGGTATTCTTTATACTGATTCTTTTAATGTTAGATTGACAAGATTTTTAGATGCCGACTGGGTTGGAAATTTCGACCACCGAAGATCCATAACATGGTATGCATTCAACATTGGATCTAGGGTGATTACATGGTGCAGTAAGAAACATAACACAGTTTCCTTGTCTTCAGCGGAAGCATAGTATCAAGCCATGCGTGCAATAACATGCGAGGTAGTTTGGTTGGAGAGACTTCTCTAGGACTTCGGGGAAGAACAGAGAGATGAAACAACAATAAGATGTTACAACCAGATTTCAATCAAACTTGCTAATAATCCATTGTTTCAAAATAACACTAAACACATTGATACACAATTTCATTTTTTCAGGGAGAAAGTTCAATCAAAATAAATTCATCTTGTATACTGTAAAATGTGTGATAATGTTGCAAACATTTTCACTAAGCCTCTTGGAAAAATTAAGTTTATAATATTTAGGGAGATATTAGGCATATTTGTGAACCCCTTCTCCATTAAGGGGGATTGTTGAAGATAATGGATAATCACCTATTTTAGTGATCTGGTTCATGAGACCTTAGGATAGGAATTGGTTTCTATTTCTTAGGGTACAATTATAACTTCCCTAGATCTTGTGTGCTATATAATGCCTGAATTGTATGGAGAATGTAGAGTGTTATGCAGAAGCCAGACTCTCATGGTTCAGACTCTATTTCGTAGAGTTGACTAGTGGGATTGTTTAATAATCCATTCAAACATCATTTTTTATCTCTAACCCAACCACCCAAAAACCTCAGTGATTTTTAGTAATTCCGAACCACCCAAAAACCGCAGCTGGTTTTAGTAATTGTTTACTGTAGCAAAGTAAAGGGATCATGACAGGAAAATTTTCTTGCAGACTGGGCATCATCAACCCATGAAACGTAAGGCAAGGTTATGTTCACGCCAGAAATATATTAACATAATGTTCACTTACTGTTAATCTAATGACAAAAAACTAGTGTTAGATTGGTATTTTCAATAGAGATCATTATTTCGTGGGAAGATTTCAACACATAGGTCACTTTTTTAAGTACTATATTCCATGGGAAATATTTTCAATAGAGGTACCGCATTATCGTAGTATAAGGAATATTTTAATGTATTTTAGAATTATTTATTAAATTTTCTAGGAGAGAGATTAAATGTTGAAATGCATAGACCCTTTCTAGTTCTCTTGACTATAACTTTACTTTTATCTTGAAAATCCAAGACTTGAGTGAGTATCCAAAAATAGCTCTATAGATGCGAAAGATATAATTCTAAACAACATGTAATAATACCTGTATTATATAATATCTCATAATACCTTCAACCAGAGTCAACAAGAACATAACAGTTCATGATCATATTTTCAGACATTGCAAGAGAATAGTTCATCAAAGCAGGGAAAGTAGATGTAAAGAAATTGTTGGTGACTAAAATTTTTTCAATATCATCCCATACCTCCCATACATTCATATTCATAAAGAATTTTTTTTAACTCTTCTGATCCCAACCTGGCCTCTCCGCATGGGTACTCATGTTTGGTATTTATTTCCATTGTCGTTCGATCCAAAAATCCTATAGCAGAGTCCATTTGTTATTTTACTTATGATTGTCTTATGCCTTGCGAGGTTGTTAAACCATTTTTTCTCTTTTCCATAAAATCAATGATGTCTGTGTCTGTCATAAAAATTGATGATGTCTGTTCCTCCCAGATAGTTACCAAAACTATCACAACACATCCATACAAACGAGGATAGTTTGAAAGAGACAAAAATGACACATGGATTTGAGTTTGGTTAAAGAAACGAGACTTAATTGTTAAACTTGTGGCTACTCTCATGTCAACGGTTCATGTAGATCAGGGTTATTAAGTGAATCTACTAGAATGATAAAGGGAGAGAAGGAAGTTCTAATGTTAGATCTATTGGGCTAGATTTTTCCTTCCTCCCTTATTTTACATGCTTATTCTGTTCCATAATGATGGCTAAAAAAAATGGATAAATTCATTATTCTGTTTATAGACATTTATTAATAAATGGAATAATTAAAGATAATAAAAATACATAATTAGATAAATGGAAAATACAATAGTTTTCCATGCATTTTGGTATAAGGAATGATGTTCATAGAATCACCATGGATGGTTGTGATATAGTCCTTAATCTAAGATATTTCAAAATGGATAAACATGTCCATGAATAATCAGCTAGATACTTGATCAAGTGTTGATTAAAGAAGGTATTTGGAGATATTAACTCCTACATATTTTATGGTTATTATTTGATATTTTTCATAGGGGTGGTAAGAGGGGGAGAGATTCTCTTAAATCTTGATGGAGCAGAAGATGTAAATTATGATTGGAGGTTGGCTAAAAAATAAATAGTCTTTTAGAAATATATTGAATTCATCTTAGCCTTCACTTGGCCATAGATCGTGACTCTTCCATAGTTATCTTTATGGATTCACTCGTCACAATCCAACAAGCTGAAATGGGTTCTCTTCCAAGAAATAACCTCCACTCCCTTCTCTTTCGCAGAATTAATAGAATCCTCAAGTCATTCTCGAAAAAGTATTACTCTCACTTCCTTCCCAGTTGAAACAAAGGAGACATTGAATCAAATCAAGTTTCTTGCCTTGAAGCATGAAAATGTGATTAATAGATCACTAGGTCAGAAAATTATCCCATGGAAAATTCGAAGATGTAAGTAGCCCCACTCTTTTTATTTGGATTGATGGAATAAATTAGTATAAGTATCTTACTATGAAGGATCTTATATGCATCCCTCTTATTTATTTTATGCTTCCCTTCTTTGTAAGCAATCTCATGACTCACAAATGGCATTGTCACGTTGTATGAGGTGGAAACATGTGGGGATGAATGCCATGAGCTCATTTACTTAACGCTTGTAGAGTAGACTGAATCAAGACTACTCAACTCTTCATTCTTCATCTTCGTACTGAGTTTGATGGCTAACAAATGGATAAAATATATGAATCCCACATCAATGACACTCCTTGAAGCATAGGATCTCACTGAATTTTAATTTTCATTCATGGTGGCCGATATCATGCTAATGATGTAGGCGTTGGTTCCATATTGTGCCAATTTGAGTTGTAGCGGCCTATATTTAGTCTAGTGGGTATTTCTTTCCTTCATTTCCTTTGTTTTTTAGATTTCATCTAGGTTTGGAACCTCTTACCAAATCCTAGGAAGTTCACTTAAGACTTATTATCTTCAATGGTACAAACTTGGGTTTCTCTTTGTCGTTTCTATTTCTAGTCCCTCCATTTCTACAAATCATTGGTATAACTCACTCTTGGATGAAGTGGCATTAAATAAATTTGGAAGGATGTCAATTTGGAAGTTTTAATTGCAGCTATAGTTGTTTCCAATTCTACCTCAAATATTTTTCTGCCACCTCGTGAACATATTGTAGCAATTCTAGTGGAAAAAGGGGGTTACGTGCATGGTTCTTCTTCTCCAACATTATCACTCATGTCTCTAATCAGGCCCTCTCTCTAGAGGTATTTCTTATATGGTGATTTCTTTTCTATTCTACATTCCTTCTTTAGTTAGTATGCTTTGTCTCTCTACCCCTGTGGATCTCTTTTTCGGTGGTAAGCCACTTTATTTTTTGATGTGCTAGGGGCATCCTCTGTCCAATCCTTTACTCCACTCTAGGTGTGCATGTTTTCTTCACAACTTTGGGCTTAGGATGATAATGGGGAACAAAGGATCATAAAACAGTGGCATTTTCTCGTATGTGTGAATTTCATTCCACATTAATACTTCCCTCCCTCCCCCTCCTCTGCCTTTGGATGCTCCATACCCTATAATATCTGCTCTCACCCCCCTTCAATAGTCATGATGACATCAATGACCTTCACCAATAGTTTTTTCAACTATTTGAAAATATTCTCTTCTTGAAAAAAGAAGTTCAAAGTCACCAACCTAGGATAAATCAATTGTAAGATGAGCTTCGTGGGGTCCATCATCAACTTGTGGACTTGCACTATCATAGAAATTTAGATGGAAATTCAATCAAGTCTATCAGTGCCCTTGGTGGCCACTCGGATAAGGTGTCCATTGACACTCTTCCATAGTTTATAAGCTTTTCATACTGTAAATACTTTTTTTTGTGTGGTTAACTATGTCGAACTCACAGTAGTAATAATTTTTGCATTATGTATCATCATAGTAAGAAACATGATGTAAATTTTTAAATTCATTTCATGATCCTTCTTGAATATATTGTTTCTTAGAACTAAATACCATAATTTCTCATATATATATATATATATATTCCTTCTTTTCATGATCCTTCTTGAAGATATTATATCTTGGATCTAAATATCATAATTTCTGATATATATATATATATATATATAATTCATCATCATATATATTGTAACTATAAGACAATTCTTTTTTGGTTTGGTTTTTAGTGACTTGATTTGATAAATTTAGTTTAAAACTAAAACATATCCTCGTTTTAGGTGTAGCTGATATATTATATAAACTATTTAGATTTGTTGACCACTATAGTCAATTTAAAGGAAACCCAAAAAATTGCAAATGGATAAGGAAACCGAAGGTGACATAGGAATAGAAAAAATGATTTATAAAAGACATAAATAAGAAAAATGACATGCTAAAATTGAATTGACAATTTCTTTCCCAATATATAAATGGAATTTTTTTATATTTATATTAATGAAAATTGCACTATAAAATTATATTTTTTTTTTGCAACTTAAAATGTAAGCCAATTTGTATTCACTAATAACGGGTATATTTAACAATATACTTATTCATCGTCTATCTAAAAAAAAACTTAAATTTACACAGTTTTCTATATTTGTAAAAAAAAAATATATATATATATATACAAAATAATATATATATATATATATATATATATATATATATATATATATAATTTAGGATATGGAAGCTCAGGATTAATAAAGTTAATTAAATTTTTTTATTTTGTATTTTTTTCATTTTTACACTAAATCAACAAAATGCAAGATTCCCTCTCCAACTTTGTGTATTTATTTTAGGATATTTTTTTATGAAAAAATGTTTAATATTATTCAACATTATAATGGTAGATACAAGTATATTGTATTATTTGTAATTTGTAAAAAAAATATAAAAGTTTGGATTATTTTTTTTATAAATTTCTAATTTTGTGATCATTATAATTATTATATATACCGGTATAGGTACATATTAATTATCGATCTGCAAGTCTTTTTATTTATTAATAAGCAGCTAAAATATTTTACTTTTAATATTTTTTTAGCATTCAAATATTTTAATTGATTGAACATTAACATATATATAGACGCGTTACCTATACATATATATTAATTAATATGTATTCAAATATATATATATATATTAATATTAATATTAATATTAATATTAATTAATATGTATTCAAAAATTTTATTTAGATCTATATTCAAGTGAATTAGATTTTTTATTTTTATTTTTTAAATAATTTTTTAGTACTTTATCTATGTAAAGTTGATATAAAATTATATTAGTTAACAGAGACATCAAAATATTTTGTTTATAACTCCAGTGAAATATTGGATTATAATATTAATAATTTTGTTTGTTTGTATTATAGGAGACGCTATGTATTTCAGTACATAACTTAATATGAAGATTTATGAGGATTTTTGTCCATCATCAATGTGGAGTTGACAAATTCCTTTCAAAATAAAAATATATATTGTAAATAAAAAAAAATGTCTAACATATTAAAAATATAAATGAATATACATATTTACTAAGTTTTAATTAAAAATATTATAAAACATTAATATTTCACTTTCATCATACAACCTATTATCAAGAAGACATGGTAAAAATAATCACTTTCATTAGAGGAGCCACAAATAAATATTTCTATTTATAAAAATAAAGTATATATATATATATATATATATATATATATATATATATAGATATAGATATAGATATAGATATAGATATAGATATAGATATAGATATAGATATATATAGATATATATATATATATATATATATATATATATATATATATATATATATATATATATATATATATATATATATATATATATATATATATATATAAGTTGGCTATATGAAAATATTTCAATGCTTAGAAAGAAGAAGTAACTGAAAATAAAACAATTAAATTACTTTGTAATAAAATTAAAATGTCAAATATTGATATTTGGAATTCCAAAAATATTAATAATAATAATAATAGTAATATTTTTTTTTCTAAGTTGGACTAATTTTATGAATGAAAAATAATATACAGGTCAAGTCGTGCCTCTAGAATTTCTATGCTAGCTAATTCCGGAGGCATTATGAGTCAAAAAGACAAAAAATTGACCGCCCCAGATGGGGAAACTAGTGATGAGAATGTTGCCCTCAATAGGGAAACCTACTTCATACAAAAAAGACTTAGAAGTTGACCAATTATTTTGGAAATACATATTTGCATAAGAAATTAAAAAAAATGACAAAAAAGACATCTCCTTTTTGTAGTTGTGCTCCATGCTAAGTGTCAGGCTACTAATGCGGTGGCTCCTTCATAATGAGGCGCCTGTATTCTTCGAAGGAATCCTCTACTTGCTTTGAATAATGGGTGGCGGGGTTAGGTGTAGTAGCATTGCGAACTAAGCTGGCGATACCCTTTCTACATTGTTCACCCGACCATTCAAAACTACCACTTCCACTACCATTGCTGCTAGAATAATTGGCATGAGGCTTGATTGAAAAGGGCTCTAATTTCCCCAAGAGTTGCGGAGGCACTATATCTATAGTGGATTTTCTTGGTCTCCTTCTAGTGCCTCTTCCTGCAGAAATTGAGGCCTCTTCTTGAAAACTAACTGTAATGGTGGCCATGAGATGAGGTTTGTACATTGCACAATTGTAGTGAAACTGAGCATACTTATCTTCAGTCAAGAGGGAGTGGGGCTCAGAATGAATGGATAGAGGAGGTCGAGAAGGCTGACCTCATCCTCTACCTCGGCGAGTGCACTGATACAAAGAAGAAATCTCTTTAGGCGGCGTGTAGTTAGACTTAGAGTGAATGGAATTAGGAATATGAGATGCCTGACCCTGGCCTCTGCCTCAGCGGTAATGCATTATGTGCCTTCTTGGTATAGTGGAGTAGGCAGATTCGTTGGGGAGGCGAGAAACCGGAGGAGGGGAGGAAAAACGAGCGGAGGGGTCAGCTTCCTCAAGAGAAGGAGAAAGCAAGAAGCTGCAATGGATACTGAGGGTGATATGGAGTTACGGAGCGATCATGAGGCAACAATGGAGGTTACAACACCTCCTTGTGTGCATTCGCGAGCTTGGCTCTGAGACAGCAGAGAGGCATATGCAACAAGATGGAAATGAAGGAGTTGAGGGATGCAGAGCCATTACAAGTAATGCTGGACGGTAGTCCAGACTGAGAGTAGTAAAGGAGGAATGAGGCGAGCAGTTTCCTGGCTTAAATGTAACAAGACACAGCCCATGCGTGGCGATGTGGCTAGGCCATGTGGCACACGCTGGGCATGCCTTCTCCTTCCTTCGATTATACACCCACATCTAGTAATAATAATAGTAATGCTAAGGTTAAGTAATATTGAAATAATAATAATGTTAAGGCTAAGTAATATTGGTATGTATTTACATAACGGGAGCCCATGGTGTGACACATGGCTCAGCCACATGGTCACACATGGGCTCAAGCCACAGGAATTAATATATGCCAAGTGAAATCACCAGAGCTCCATTAATACGCTCATTTGTCGATGCACCCACCAATATTTAAAAATTTCTCCGAGCAGTAGCTTTCCTCCATCTCCCTCAAGCTGCATCTACCCCTCTATGGTCTCCTAGCCGAGCTCTAGAATTCCCATAGGGAGGAAATGTAGCCTCTATTGATGTATTGTCCTTGGTCCGAGCCACCACGTCTCACACGGCCTCCATTGAAGTCTCAATTTCGATATTGAGACTTCGGCTCCTTTGTCCTGTGTGCCTTCGGCTACTCATAATTTTGTTCATTCAGCTTTGCTTTCTTAGCCCAACAACAATGCCGCCATGAGCTCCACTATGCATAGGCACCACCGGATGCGCTGCCAATGAGGCAGTGGGTGTGGAAGGGCATCTTGGCCTATGCTCTCCAACTACTTTGAATCTTCATCTCCTTCCCTTGAGGAATCCTATAGTCGCTACCCTGCAATTCGCAGTGGTAGAGGTCGAGATTTGGCCATGAGGCGGTCACGCTCTTTAACTCCTATTCGTACTTTGAGGTTGCGCCACCCCACCAGTCATTCCTCCTTGTTGCTGCCAAATTTGGAGACGTTGCCCTCTCCATCCACTGCAAATTCTGCCCAATTTCATTACAATTTCACCCTGGACCGTCCTCGCATCATTGGCACCATTTCAATTAGCTTCAAGGAGGAAGCTTCCAATGCTGAAAGCCTTCGCCCCAGGATAATGCACAGAAAATCTACCATAGAATCGATGCCTCAGTCACCTTTGAGAAAATATGAAGCTCTCCATGTCGTCCATGGTGCTCCATCTTCCAGTAGAAAAAGCAAGGGCAGCACCGGCAGTGGGAGCGACAGCAGCAACAAGGACTGGTCTGGTCTTAAGGGTGGGAAAGACACTGCACACACCGACATCTTTCCTGAACAATCTGCACCTCGAGATAAGATTGATGACGAATCTGAGCAGTACATATTCCTATTTTTGGAGGAGACATTGCCCCCTCACAATGACATCTAGCTCCTACAAGTTTCTTTCAGTTCGACTCTCTTTTTTCTAGTTTACTATGTCACTCCTAGTTATCTTCATTTTGGTTTACTTTTTGTATGAAGCTAGTTTCTCTATACTGGGAAGTTGCAGTAAAACTGGTTTGACTGGTTTCCCCTTCTCAGGCAGTCACTATTTTGATCTTTTGACTTACAATGCCTCTGGAATTGGCTAGTCCAACAATTCCAAAGGCGAGACAATCCATGTACTATATTTTTTATAAATAGAAATTAGACTTGGGAAAAAAAATATTGATCTGTATTTAAAACTATACAAATAAGAAACGGCAAAAACAAAATATTTTAGAATATTTCAATGTCATTTGTAGATATATTTATATATTATAGAAAGAAATTAAAAAATAAAAGAAAAAAATCGTTATGGTTAAAACATTATAAAACATTTCAAATAGTCTTACTATTTACATTTTAACAATTTTCCAAATAAATTTAGAAGTTAATTTAGTCTAAATTTAAGTTGTGTAGTCTACATAATCCAAGCTTCAAAAAATACATTCAAGGTAGGTAATACATTGAGTGGGCCTGATGGTTAAGACCATGTGTTTCCTCCTAAGAGGTCACGGGGTTACAATATAGAGACGGGTAGAGGATGTATGCCTTCCTAGAC